>JBBPQV010000086.1:0-44954 GCA_038092675.1 Boletus rufocinnamomeus
GCCCGTCAGACTCTAGGTCGACGGCGTCAGTGAAGACATTTTTTCCAGCGTCAAGGGTCGGGCCACGTTAATCAGCCGGCCGTGGTAAATGAAGAATGACTTGACGGGGTTAGGTGGTCAAGCAGTCAATATTGACCTTACCAACACTGTTTTAAATTGCAGTGCAGGCCCCTTGACCTCACCTGTCCACTGCTTCCGTCCTCGCTGTCTCGTGCGTCTTCAAGCTTGCACATGCCCTCAAGGTCTGTCGCGACACCGATCCCCAACCCTTGTAATGATCCAGTGACAGGCCATTGACTCTCTTCCTGGTTTATGCGTTACCTTTGAGCCGTTTTCTGCCTTAGCTGTCATAGGTCGGTCCTTCTCGCGACGTGTCTTTTTCTCCTTACCTTCCCTCTGCTGCAGGTGTGTCCTTCGCCTGGACCTGGAGAAATACCAAGAATACTATGTATGTTTCTCCTCTGACAGTATTATGTACACTCACCTCCCTCTAGTTTACCATCGCCATCGTTGTGACGCCGTCTCCATTGTCCCGTTCATAAGTGGTTCCCCAATAATATACACACGCTCCATGAAAGTCGGGAAGCAAGTAGCCGTTGCCGACCATAGGCCCGATGCTCTGGAAAAGTAGATTACTTAGACCGCTTCTTCTGTGAGTCTGCAGAGGTACATCCTCTCGTGGGAGATGTCCCTACCTTGTATCCTGCAGGTTCTGGGATCCAAACATCGTTTCTGCAGAGGGGGAATTGTGGAGAAAACACAGGAGGATTGTTAGCCCTGCGTTTTAAAACGAAACGTAGGTGGTTAGATTATCAAGCATTCGTTAAACGGCTAATCCAGCCAAGGTACACTTTTGTTTGGGATGGGGATAGGCCACGAAAAACACTATCGAGGGTCCTGATGTCCATGTGCTCATGTTCAAGGCGAGCGTTCTTGGCTGAGACTCTACCTTGAGGATGATCATTCATGCCAACATTTTATAATAGTTCATACTCATCATATTTGCATCGGTTGGCTTCGGCTTGTCATTCACATGCGCCATCCGTTTGCCCACCAAGGTAAATGAGCATACAAGAATGCATAGCGATTACCACAAAAATGAATGCGTTAGCGATCGCTACTCGGTCAGTGCAGGCTTTTTGTTGTTGTTATTGATCATGCGGGAAACACTGGACTTTGGATTTTGACACTTGCAACAGGGTATGACGTACCCGTCGCACATACGACACTATGCGAGAGACTACTCGATCTGAATGCTGGGGATGCTGCAACGAAACGAGCGAGAGATCTCTTTACACCTCTGGTTCGGACTTCTGAGGATGCAGGAAGTAAGATGAACCTGAATGACAACGAATCGGTAAGTATGACCCGAGGTTGCCTTGCACCGGTAGCAGGCCTAACAGGTGACCTTGGCGCAGATTAGCGATATATTATCCTTCATGTTCGCTGATCATGGCAAGCACTTGGTCTTGGCCCATTCGAAGACCCTGGAATACGCACATGTATTATCCGGACCACAGCCCACACTTTAGCAGCGACCCTTGCGTTCCTCGCTTTGGATTCTGACTTCCAAGACGGACTCATTGCTCAAGTGCGAGAGGTGACGGGAGAAGGAGATGATGATACCTTGGTAAGTGGTGATGTTAAGCAGTACTTTCCTTTCACTGAGTTTTCGAAACACATTTTCAGTTACTAGAAGATTACCGAGGACTCAACAAGGTACCTGCAGCATTCTACGAAGGGATCTAAATCCATCTGAATTCTGCGGGTATTGTATCATCAGGAGTCTTTCTTGTCTGCGAGGCAAAACATGACACGGTCCTGGACTCCGATAGCGATGAATCTAGAATGGTGTCTGTAAAGATGGGCACCTAGGTAAGTCATCGCTGGGAACCCCTGTTGTGAACCGACGGTTGACGGTGTGCCAAGGTCGTTGTGGACGTGATCGGCGTCCGTGAGCACGTTGCTGGGCGTTCTCTTGACTGTAGTCTGGATTAACCTCTAATCCAGACCATCGTCCATCTAGCACTCGACCCCCCACCATGCGTGACATCACATCGCAATGGTGTTGCTGCAGTGTGCGCCCTGATAGAGTCAAACGTATTCTACATTCCACGGGAATACCAACACCGGCTTACAACAGCAGCCATTCCCGTCCTCTACAGCAAACCGGGCAAAGGCTGTATTCAATTGAATTGGAGTGGGCGCGACTGCATGGACATGCTATATTCTACCGGTGATGGTGGATTGATGTACTGTCGCCGAACAAACTATGGTGGGTCGAACAAGCAGTATCGCACGATGCATACCGGCACCGTACAGCGCCCAGCACCCAAGAAAGCCCTGCATGCACGCAAAGAGCCCGACAAGACGCCACGCATCACCCCCCAATATTGGAATTCCCGGTGTGTGACTACTTGAGTCCTAAGTAAGCCACTGGCGCTGTTTATCCCCATATTTGTAAATTTATTGGTAACCGATAACATGCCGCATGATGCATACGAGTTGTTAGCCAAGGACCCGCGCAAAGCGCAAGTCACTGGCAGGAGTAACTATAGAATACAATTCAATTCAAGAATACTTATACGCAATATTTTTAGTTAGAAGCTATTCTACTATTCCGTACCCCGACTTCGCTTCGCTCCGCCGGTGTGCCCAGTCCGCAGTGTGAGGCTGCAGCACATCAGAATATGTACATCCGAGTCTTCATCCGCTTATTTGTCTCGTGGGAGAAAACCGAGCCCTTTCTATATGTAGAATGTAGAATAGAATGATGGCCGTGATCTTGATCTTGATGGTACCGATGCCATCTATGCTCCGCTCGTAAGCCTGCCCCTTTAATACCTTGAAGTCCATCTGGTTTCTGGAACTTATATATGGCCCGCTCTCGTCTGCCGTTCTTGAGATTCTGTCTGAGTACACACATACCGGGGTTATGGCTTCCTCTCTGCAGTCCATCATGGAAAGCCTTCAGCAGGATGACTATACGTCCCGTGCGTCTGTCCTTACTCGTTGAAATTGACCGGTCTCACAGAAGGGATCACAGTTGCAATCATCACTGCCATTGTATATGATTACGGTAATATCCCTCTGTATGCATTCATCCATAAGGCTTAACTTGGTGTTGCCAGTCCTCACTTTTCCAAGAGAGGTATGATGCTTCAATTTTTAAGATTCAGGGATCTCACATAAGCCTTACTACTCGGACTAATGGTCTGTGTAGATAGATTACATTTGGGTTTGTGGACGACATCATTCAGGTAGGTGGCATGTTTCTGATGCGGGTGCAGAACAAACCTCGGTCCTTGATAACCGTGCTCTACATTCTCGTGCGTACTGAAGGCCTTTCATCATGATGACACTGTACCAGGCTAACCGTTTTCACAGGTTCGTTATCTCGGTCTCTGCACCTTCATGTGTGTTCATGGCTATTGCAAACTATGCACTGAATGCTGATTCCCAAGTGGCTTTTCAGAATCATTTCCACCGGTATGTTTAGGACTCAAAACTCGTAGTACACTGAACTGACTCACACCATCGAAAGCGTGGACTTCCTTTCTACCCGGTCCTGCAAACGTGAGTTTTCTGACATCACTGATGGCTGACTCGTCGATCACAACCTCCAGGTGTGAGTGCGAATTGTTCATTCCTTGTTGGAAACGTCAGACAGTTGATATCCATTAAAACAGTTGTAAGTGCTTCTGTGTTGTACTTCCTATGTTCACTCGATTTAGAAGTACTTCCAAGGTGGGGTATTTGCAGCCATCTCTCAGTGGACAATCTTTACATTTATTTGTGCCGCCGATGGTAAGTTGTCATCTTTCACCTGAGAACAATGAAGCAAGGCATCATGCTGATTGCAGCGGTGATGATCCTACGTGTGTGGGCAATGTACAATCGATCGAGGTTGATCCTTGGCATTCTCCTCACTTCCTACGTTGGGGAGATCATTCCCTCGACCATTGGTTGCATTATCAACAGCATTCCAGAGAATTTTACAAGTACGTAGAAGCTGGTGTCCATGACTATCTTTGGTGTGCTGACTAGACTACACTGCTTACTGCGTATCACACAGTGACCACCGTTCGAATTCTGGATCTCTCGTTTTGCGCCCAAGAACCCCCAGTCTCTTCAACTTGGGATAAAGTTTCTACCATCACTCAACTTATTCATGCCGTGGTGATGTGCATGCTAGTGATCATCCAATTTATACAGCAGTCGCTTCAAATGTATCAAGCTACAGAGCAGTGGCGACTCAACCAATTCATGAATCTGCTTGTCATGCAAGGTGTCCTCTACTTCTTTTTGTACGTCCTCACCTCATTCGCCTCCTTGTCTCCTCTGTTCCATCTAATACCACAAGACAAATGGGACTACTAACAGTAACTTTCTACGACAGTTTCTTGACATGGAACATCACGAATATGCTGTTTGCATTTGGAAAACCTCCAACAGGATGGCAATTCACATCGATGCTCCTTGCGGGGTTGATTCCTTTTTCTACGCTAACCCCCCGATTTATACTGGACGTACGGGAACTGTATGCGCGCGATGTTCGGGACAGAGGCGGCAGCGAGATCGATTATGGATTCGGCTTGTCTGCGTTATCTGACAATGGCGCGAGCAGATCCGCGGTAGTGTTTGTGGACGCCGAACCAAACGGGGGTGGATTAGAACATGGTGAAGAGATACCAATGGAAGAGCAAACAGCGTAATTTCGCTGTCGAAGTGGATGTTAGTACCAATATCGGCGGGATAGTAGCACTGGTGCTTGTCGATGACTATTGTGTATGATGGGCCTATATGGATTATGTTGTTGTTGCACATTAAGAGGCGGCATCAGCAAATTAACAAGTTCCTCGTAGATACTCGGGTAACTCGAGCGGTATAACACTACATACTTTCTTGAGTGCGTTTTCTGCTGACATATCCCCTACCTTTCCCCTCGTTTAGACACCCTAAAGCCCAGTTTGATTGGTTGCTACAAATACAGGAGTGACCGAAAAACTACCAAGCACAAGCTAAAGAAGAAAGAAAAGCGCGAAAAAGGGAGGAAGACGCGATCAAGACCCTGTTGACGATGTTTTGGAGGAGGGAGGGAGGGAAAGAGAAAAATCAAATAAGGGAAGGAACGTACGAGTCACTGAACACTCCCAAAATGTGAATCGTGTATAGGCTTCCCGGTGGACAAGCAAAGTAAGGTGGGGTTGCGGCGAATGTAACACTGGAAGAGTCCAACTTTCAACGACTGATCGCCTGAATTTGAGCCCTTCGTTTGAGCCTCCACCAAAAATGACGACGAGAGTAGACAGAACCTCTAACTTGAAGATAAACCTAGTGCAAACGAACGCTTGCACATCCAATACTCGTTTGCAAAGAAGCGCCATAATCACGTGTCGCAAGTCAAGCTGCCCAACATGCGAACATAACGTCACTTGTCTGCGCTGTCTGTGTGGCTGGTATAGAGGACGCTGAATAAGTATTAGGTAGTTCAAGTGGAATCTGCGTTGCACTGTGTAGACTCTGCAGAGCGAGAGTGTATCCCACGTGACTCCTATGAAACGACCACAGCTTGCCCGCGTGGCTGCGTCGTTGGGAATCGATTAATCCATGGCCGCACCTTCTTTAATGACTGCCAGTCGGCGAATGCCGATGTGCGTCACAGGAGACACTCTTAGGATACACTCTCGGCCTTCCCAGGCCAAACCTGCTTCGTTAGGCGGAAATTATTGTACCTGTGTTGTGGCTGTGACTACCTTGAATCATGATGAGGACTGCCGGAAGTAGTTAATGTAACACACCAGTTCTGCAAAGATGCGACACGAATCACTGGCGAGTGGACGTGATAGAACACTTGGAAGTGATAGCAACCCGAGAAATGTTTGGTTAAACGTACCAGTCTTTGTTGTCCCGGGACAGAGGAGACATCGAATCGAGATCAGGCGGATGCATGCTCTGCTCCGCATGATTAATGGAATTGATGTAGTGGAGCATGCTCCACCATTGAACATCCCAGATTGATTCAATGGCAGTGGACCGATAGGCAATAAGGCGGGGCGGTTCGCACAGTGGCACGAGGGCGGATACACAACCTGGTTACAGAAGAGCTAGATACTGTTAATCAGAGCGCGTCGTAGGCACGTTTTTGAAACATGATGCATGACTTTGCCAATCGCTTACCTTCCCTTACTTGTCCCAGGATTAAGCGGATCTGTCAACGTGTCAGAGTTCGGAGTTGACATCTCACCTCCCAACGGTCTCCGATGATGGACCGCTATCAAGGTCGAGTTCAAGTTCTGAGCATTCTCGCCTATAGGCAGTCCAATGAAGATGTGGCAACAATGAGTCGGCCGGTGGCATCGCTCTTGTAAATTTGGAAATGATCCTGCATGCCGAGACCCATGATGCGGCGATACCGGTGATTTAATATTTAACGTTGAACATTCCGGTTGAACTGAAACGTCAGTTCGTTTCCAACAAGTTCTCGCCCTATAAATCTCGAGCTTCAAGGGTCTCATTCAGTTCCATCTTCTTTTTTACTCAACGATGCCCGCGGTCCAGAAGATCTGTTGCAGTACGTTTACTTTGCATTGATTTAGGTATGTAAGGTAGAAGCTGTTGCTTACTTCAGGTTTCCAGTTGGTGCTGGTTACGTCGGTCTGTGCTGGTTGTCTGGCGAGGTCGCCACACAAGATAACTCTTTTCTTGCATTCCGCTAGGTGGTCCCACCTGCGCGGTCATAGCCTTCAAATGCCCCCACATTCATGTCACTATTGTGGATCTGAACCAATCTCGGATAGATGCTTGGAATAGCCCAGACTTCGAGCTGCCAATTTACGAGCCCGGTCTCGAAAGTGTTGTTCGTGAAGCTCGCGGTCGTAACCTTTTCTTCTCTACAGATGTCGACAAGGGTATCCGAGAAGCGGATCTTATCTTTGTCAGCGTCAACACTCCCACCAAAAAGACTGGCGTTGGAGCTGGTTTTGCTGCAGACCTAAAGTTTGAATTTCGAGCTTATCTACTCAAATATCTATCTGACTGCGCTCGTTCCTTGCAGTTATGTCGAACTTGCCACTCGTCGCATTGCCGCAGTTGCCAACTCGAGTAAGATTGTGGTCGAGAAGTCGACAGTGCCATGTCGTACTGCCGAATCTATGCGCACAATCCTTGAGGCTAACTCGCACCCAAACTGCCGATTCGATATCTTATCGAACCCTGAATTCCTTGCCGAAGGGACTGCCATCAATGACCTCTTTGAACCAGACCGAGTTCTTATCGGGTCCCTCCAAACACCAGAGGGCAAGGCCGCATGTGATGCACTCACTGAGGTTTACGCTAACTGGGTTGCGTCAGTAGCCTTTCTCTACCATCGTGATGGATCCATAGCTGATGGTTGGCGTTGCAGGAGAGAACGCATCCTTACCGTTGGGGTATGGTCCTCCGAACTTTCCAAGCTAGCGGCAAATGCAATGCTAGCCCAACGCATTTCTTCTATCAACGCTCTCTCTGCAATCTGCGAAGCTACCGGTGCCAACATTGATGAAGTCGCACATGCCGTTGGCAAGGACTCCCGTCTCGGCCCCAAATTCTTGCGTGCATCCGTTGGCTTCGGTGGTTCATGCTTCCAAAAGGATATCCTGAACCTGGTGTACCTCAGTGAAAGTTTACACCTTCCGGAAGTTGCCAACTACTGGAAGCAGGTCGTAACCATGAACGAATATCAGAAGAAGAGATTCTCAAAGAATGTTGTAGACACACTCTTCAACACGATTACGGGCAAGGTACGTTTGCGGATTCAGCATAGCTTCTTTTCCCTTGTAGTTATCGTCTATCTTTACGTCCTATGCTTCATTTTTATTCCGTGGGAGAAAGACTTTGTACTAACGCCTTCCCATAGCATATCGCCGTTCTCGGCTTCGCATTCAAAGCCGATACCGGAGACACGCGCGAGTCAGCATCCATTTCCCTCATTCGGGACTTCCAAGCAGAGAATGCGAACGTGAATATCTACGATCCACAAGTCCAACACGAGCAGATTTGGAACGACCTTTCGGAGGCATGTCCCACAATCCCACTCACTACCCGTAAGTACCCGACCCTTGGGTGCCAGTCTACATATCAACCGCACCACACCCCTTAATTACTCCCACTCACAGTGCAGAAGCGTGTGACAATATTCAGCTCCGCGCTTGAAGCATGCAAGGATGCTGAAGCTGTTGTTATCGCGACCGAGTGGAAAGAATTCCGAGATATCGACTGGAATGAGGTGTATTGCAATATGAAGAAGCCGGCTTTCATCTTCGATGGCCGTATCTTACTCGATGCCGACAAACTGCGGGACATCGGATTCAAGGTTAGATGAAATCATCACTTTCTCCAATTCAGACTGTTATTGCTCTCTGCGCATATGATGGCGTTATCAAAGACAGCATTACTGAATTAGAATCATAGGTAACCGTCATCGGTCGTGGCGAGAGGTTGTAGACCACAGACATATTTCGTCTGGCGTGCGCTGGGGAACCGAGAATGGACTGCCAATAGACGCCACCCAATCACTGTATACCTAAAACTGGCCCCCTCCTCTCTTTGTTACCACCTTCGCGGTGTTCAATTTACCTAAAAACGAGTAGAACCCTGAATCGATACTGGCATGCCAATGGTGTCCTTACTTTTTAGAATTCTAGGCCCTGACTGGTCGCCCTTCCCTCCATTCTTACTGCGATATTTGCGTCCCAGGCCGGTCCTTGGCATCGAAAGATATGGATTCTGAGAATGAGTATATACTAGTATATACGTGTGCGGCTCAACCATGAACCGAATACCTTGTTCGCCTCGGGATCGCTCCGTCCTATATCCCATACTTGCTTACATGCCAGCGCGTAAGTACTCATGTCCATCATATGACACGTTCCGTGAGCCACTTGAACCCACGCGTGCCAGCCGACCCTGTGGCCGCTCCAAGGGAAGTACTTCGTCCCGTCGCATCATGCATCATGCATCATTCTCATAATCTCTCTCTCTCTCTCTCTCGTGTGCGTATGCAATGAGCACAGACGTGCGAACGTGACGCGGTCGTACGTGTGATTTCATTCTAATTTGTGAATAGATCGAGAATTAAAAAAAAATTCCGTCCTCGAGCTGCGACCTCCAAGGTGTGGCACGGACGCACGCATGGTCAGACGGTCTCGGCGGGAAAGAGAATCTGTTCAACTGTTTTTCATACCCTCACTCTGCTTCGAAACAATTCCGACTGGGACGAAACGAGCGACCGCTTGTGAGGACGGACACGGCAACACGAACATCATTTTTCGATAATTCCTTATGATACCTGTCACTGACCGGCGACCGCGCAAAACCTTCGGCCGATCGCGTCGGGTTACAATTCTGTACTTATAGTCTCGTATACACAAGTTCTTGCGTTGCCACCCCCGTCAGGTGCAAACGGTTTTAATATCGACAAATGTGGATCGGACTTGGGCGTCAGATTTAAAGCGAAGGAGGGGGAGGGGGAGGGGGGCAACCTGGAGATGAAAAAATAAATAAAAACGTCACTCGGGTTCAGACTGACGGGCAGCGGTATATAAATCATGCCAACGTAACATAACGTCCGAAGATACTCGGTCGAACGACAAAAAGGCAACGCATACGTGCAAGAGAGAAACCATGAACATATCAAAGGCGACGTAAAGAAAGAGGAAGACGACGTGTCCAAGAACGCAAAACCAGACTACGCGGGGAATGAGAAAGAGAGCTAGAGACGGAGAATAGTTAACAAGGAAATATTTTCTTTTTTTAGTCTTTCACGACAGCAGCTTTCATACGGAGACGTCGCGAGACACATACACACAATAAAACCCTTTTTCGCAAAAAGTGACAACACCCGGCAGATGAGCGGAAAGAAGAAAAAGAAAAAAAAATAGAGCGTTCTGGACGAATAGCTGCCGCTGTCTATTGAGTTGGAGCGCGTGGGCGGAGATACCATCTTGTCGAAGTACGTCAAACCGTCCTTTTAGTTAGTTGAGGGGGTCACTTGATCGACCTTGCGGTCCAAGATCGCTCACGAAATGGCTCCAAAGCCAGAACAGGATCGACAAATGATAAGCCATCTGATGTGGCATGTCATATCGGCGGGACAATGCTGAAGTGATATCCGAGTGGGGAACCGATATTAACCATGAATTCCCCATGTGCGAGAAGTAGAGGGACTCTTGTGATGTTGACCAGGTCGGATATACTGCTGCGTGTGGCCGTTTGAGAAACCCTGGTATGAAGTCGGTCCCCCGTAATGCGTTGTCGGTTGGCTGGAAGTGGCGGCGGATACGATGGAGGGGTCGACGAAGGAAACGCTGTTTGAGTTCTGCCATGGTGACTGCCGATGCTCTGTGAATTGAGTCATTGGACTGGATAAGGTGTAAGATGCCTGAAAGAGTGGCTGTTGGACGTGCTGTGGCGTTCCCAATGGCAATGACATCGGTTGATGATGGCCTGGACCGACAGCAGCAACAGACGGTAATGAATGGAGATGGGGTGAGGGTTGCGTAGCCAACTGTCGTCCTGCCTGAGTAGACTCGAACTGTGGCGACCATGCATGCTGTAGGCTTGGTGAAGGGAACAGCTGACCCATATTGACATCGCTTCGTAAACCTATCGATGACGAGTTCAACGGAGAGGAAGAACCCTGATCTAAAGAAGTCGACCAGATTGAAGGTGGTGCACTTGGCCCAAGTCCAAAAGGAAACTGAGGCTGAATGGCACTCGATGTTGGGGGGCGTGGTGGGCGAGAAACGTCAACAGTACCGCGTTTTGTTCTCATGACATTGTTCAAAAGGTCTTGTGCAGTGGTGCCGGGAACAATTACCGGAGATCTGGGTGCTGTTGTGCTGGGTGCGTTGGTTACAGTGGATGGTTCCTCTCTTCTGATGGCACTCTGCATGATCGGCGTGGTGGGAAGAGTGGCAGGTACGGGAGCCGGGGGCGAATGTGGTCTGATACGTATGGTCAGCTTCAGGCAGATCCTGGGAGTCAAACTGCGAACCTAGGATTGAAAAGAATAACCTCCTCGTCATCTTCGTCGTCAACTACCCCGTGATCGTCAAGTGCTTCCCGAAAGGCATCACCAACCGGGTCGTCGTCTGTTCGGGTCGTATCTGTCATCGCATCATCTTCTAACTCCTTCTCCTGCCGTGAGACGTCCTGCGGAATAAAAGGAATGATTTGATCGGCGACTTGGAGGGCTGGCTTATGGATATCCGCAGATGAAATTGCGGAGACACCATTATCGAAACAGAAAGTATTACCATCTAGATGGATGGGGCAAGTCTATTGATAAGACGCGTAAGCTCGGTTATCAATCCCCCACATTAGCTGAATCTCACCTCAATTTGCGCGAGCGACCCGGCGTCATTAAGCAGGTCCCAAATCCTCATCAGCTGTTCCTCGTTTGGGTGGACCTTCTCTCGGAAATGGGACTGCATTCCATTCCGCTGTCCCTCTGCCCTGTTTCCATGAATTGCATCCGTCAGTGTACCTCCGTCCACTAGAAGGTCCCGCAATGGAAGAAAACCCTTTAGATCAATATCTTCGTCCAGGGGAGACGTAAGGGGAGGTAACCTCGCCGACGGAAATATACCACTCAATGCACTGTAGAACTGGGCAAATTTAGCCCAAAATAGCGGCAATCCATCGATTAAAATTCCTCGGGTACCTTTCCCGGTGGAGCCATGCTGATCACCGACGGGGGACTGCGCGGTGTGTAAAATGTATTTGATATTGGCTACAAGCCACTTGCTCGCGATGCGCAGAGCGGGTAAGGTTCGTCGGAATGGCGCAGTGATACGCTGGGCAAGATCGTTCTCTGCGGCATCTTCTGGAGGTACAGCAAGCTCAGCAGCGCCTATCTCGAGAAGGACGCGATGGATCGCGATGACATGAGTCAATATTTGTGATTCGATGGCTGACGGATCGGGAAGTCCGCTTGATCTCCTATTTGAGGGTGGTGAGGTGTCGCGGATCATGCGATGTTTCCAAAGGGCTCCCTGTGAGAGGACGACGACTTTGGACACCGTTTCTATCGGAAGGACACGTTCCGATACCAGGTTCTGGAAGTCCTTCGCGACATCATCCGCGTGTGCGACTGTATTCATTCCAATCCTGTGAAATAGTTAACACGGAGAAATATATGAGCTACAATTGAGATACTGACTTATCTGAACCTAATCGCCATAACGCATGCAAAAGAACAACGTTTTCCTTGAAATACTCCACCCTCAGCCGAGGCGGAACTTCTCCGGATTCTGGAATCGCCGTCGTCTGGGGGACGTCCTTTGTCTTTTTGTTCTGTTGATCAAGCGCTTTGTTAAGAATTATCTTGACATTCTCCGATGCGGTGTCGTATGGCTGGCGGACACAGAGTGCCCTATAATAATGAAACAGGGAACTGAACATGTCACCCTGGTAAAATGCGAGAATGGCGAGTTGATGGGATGAATTGCCCTCGTATGGGACAAGAAGACGAGCTTGTTCGTAGCATTGAATAGCCTTGTCGTAATTTCGTGCTCGTGGGATTGAGTCAAAGCCAGGTACGCCGCCTCTGCCACCTCGGCCGACCCTTTTCGCCGACGCCTTGCCATCCTCGTGGCCAGCCTTGGGACGACCACCAGCCTCGTTATAAAGCTCCCTGTATCTGGCGATGTCTCCGAGACAAACGATGGCCTTGCTCAAGATCGCAAGTCTGCTTTCATGTTCCGCAGGGACCGGTGCCGGCGTGCTCTCTTCAGGTGGGAAAGAGAAGTGATTACGGCCATGGTTCTGATTTGAAGTACCATTGCTATCGCCTGAATCGGGGAGGCCCGGAAGGTTGGCGTCATCAGAAGGAGTCACGAGGTTCAGGGCAACCAAGACGGGGTACGCTTCATGTAAAGCGAAGGATCGCTGGTATCGGACTACGAATTGGGTCCAAAACTTTTCTTCGTCTGCAAGAAATTGTCGGAAGCGTTGCAGAAGCTTGCGATATTCAACGGGGCCATGACCACCTTGTCGTGGCTGATGACGAGGTGCAGATTGTAACGTTCGTTCGAGCGTTGCGAGGCTCTGCTTGTAGTGGGAGATGAACTGATAAGACGTTTGCATCCATAGGTGCGTCTCAACATCCCTGGACTCCCTTGCATAAGGTTCGACCAGTAGCAGTCGTAGATGTTGTCGCCTCAGACTTTGTCATATGATTAATGAGAATGAATAGGATGGCATTTCGAGAGTGCAGGAGCGCTCACTTCTTGCGACTAAAGTCGACCTCTTTATCCCAAGGATTATGTGTTTTGAGCAGCTCTTTCAAACCCTGATGTAAACCCTTAGCCTCTCTAAAGCGATACATATGAGCCCAACTGCAGAGGTAAGCGGTGGAAAAGTCGAGTACCTCGCAAGATGAGAAGCCGAGTCAGACATGTTTGTGAGATTAAGAGTTATAAACCCATTTTCTGGCGACTCTTGATATCGATGTTCAGCTGTACTGGGCGCTGACCGTGGACAGCTATTAGCAGTCGTGGGAACAATAATGAACCTATCAAATCTTAGTGCCACCTCGCCACAGCGACCACCCACTAGGATCATACATGGCCTAATGTCTTTGAATTGGGGTCACCACGCCCATTCTTTCCGGCGGGCAGTTGTCCCGCTTGCTGTTAAACTTTCGGCCATCAGAGCTGTCCAGACCACCGTCTCGTCACACCCCATTCCCTGCTCGCTTGGGCGGTTGCAAAGAGCGTAGCGGTTGTTGACACCCTAAATCACCGCTAGTTCAAGGGCTATATGACAAAAAAAAAGGTCGACGCAATCATATCGGACAGGTCCACTGAAAAAGTCATATGCTCCAGTGCAATCCCTCTTTCAAGTGGGACACTTGTGCTAATGCAGGGCTATATTGTTGCAAAGCCGACCCAGGCCCAAGGGCAGCGGCGGACCAGATCACACTGCAGACTTTCAGAACTGCGCTTGCTGCTGCCAGAATAAGACGCCGCGGGAAAGCCAGTACATCATATGTACGATTCGAGTCCGAACCACGACTCAGAGTCGAGGTCGTCACATTCGATTCTCAAGTACTGCATTGGAATGGACCGCGGCACTTGCCGACATGGGAGGAGCAACTCCATCAATGAATACGGTTCTCACTGTCTATTAATATTGGCGTCCACGCTGTTACACGTCGGATCCATGGAGAGCGCATGCCCCTCGCCTTCCGCGAAGTCTGAGCGGTCTGGCTCAACCCTGTCCGCAGGCTTATCTCACGCGCCACTTTATTCGGCAAGGAGTATCTACATATCCGTTCACGGTTATGTTGCACACGAGCAAGTTGGCCGTTCCCTCGTGATCAGCAGTACGAAATTCTAGAATGGGTAGAAGCCATAAACCCGGTTGCGCAATCAGTGGCCCACCCGAACGCAAATTGATCCGCTCCTGTGGAATAAGTTGAATCAAAAAGGAATACCATTCTATCCAGTAGAGCCGAGATTTCCGCGCCGCGCCAGGTCCGAAGGGAAGGGGTTCGGCGGCACATACTGCCAGCAGGCAGGCTCTAATTGAGAGGGCGTGGTTTGGTAAAGTTCTTCCTCTGCTGGGTGTCGCACCTACTTACCTGTAAGTACATGTTGTGTGCCCTGGAAATCAACAACAATTTGCACTTTTCAGGATAGATTAAGAAGGCTCTGCCATGTTTGGCTAGTAACATGTCCAGGCTGCGGTATGTCCATCCTATTTCGCTCGAAGCGGTTCTAATAAGTGCTTCGATGCTCGCCATCAGTCATCTCACATCACCTCTCCGGAACGTAGAAAAGGCGGGCAGACTCGCTTGGTCAGTCCAGTTCTCAAAGCCCCTCCTCTCGTTGCGTTAGCTCTCCCGCAACGTATACGTCGACCACCGCATACTATAGCCAACGCATCACCATCCTCCAATCATACCACTATCACGATGCCTCCCTTCTATGAACTCTCTGTCGCCTCTTTTGGGCAACCATCACCTTCAAAATCCAAGTGGGCTATTGTCGTCGTGTTCTCACCATCCTCCGGGCACTCGCTCGTTTACCAGATCGTGGGTTCGGCCTCAGACTACAGTCTAGACGCGCCACAGTCGGTCACGCTAAAGGCGGGGGAGAACGGATATGTGGGCAAAACACCTGTCGGGCTAGTGGATTCCGAGAGGCTCCACCAGCTACAATCTACTCTCGCTTCGATCCCCATCATGCATGGGAATCCTGCGTGGAACTCTCACAATTGGGCCATGGAGGGAATATTGGCGCTGCGCAAAGTGGAGGGCTACCATATTGATAAGCATGTGACATCCCATTGGGTGTCGGAACGGCTCGGTGAGAAGTAGGGGGAGAATGCTTGGCGATTGGCTCGTGACACATGCGCCGGGACTATTTTGATACCACAGTTGATAGATGGCGTGTATTCTGGGGACATTGGAACGGTATAGTGCGATCGCGGATTTGTATTCTCTGGGTTGTTTGTAGATCATTGTTGCTGCTTAGAGAAGCAAATGTACGGCTGTCTGCGACGAAAATTTCGGAGTTTCAACACTCTTTAACCTAGCAATTACGGGGTGCGGACGTGTGCGAGCATCCGCCAGGAACAGCTGTCTCGTCCTTGCTTACTTGAGTCAGTAAACGTCATCCGAATCTCGATGACTCACCGAGGACAGACTTGATCAAGCACGGACAGCTTCATTAATAGTTGTTAGACGAGGGTGGGCTCTCCTGGACACCATCCTGATGCTCAAGGGTAATACATTATGGAACCCACGGTTGTCGAAAACGGCTCCCGACGTGGACGGTTTGATGCCTTGCTACGTAAATCATACTGGTAACGTCTTCGCTCGCAAATGTGTAAGGAATAAATCTGGACCATCGTACCGGCGATCTCAAGGAATAGGTCCAGAAACTGGCTGAAGCGTGACCGACCTGTCACGCCCATCAACCCGCCAACTCTTGGACATTTGATTCATTTCAGAATGCAAATAGAAGCGAAAAGAGGAAAATGTCTTCTCACCCACGGAAGGTGTTTAAGTGATCACGTTGTAATTTCGTGCGTGAGGGATCCGTAGCAAAGGATCGATCTACCATGTGTATCACGACTGACTTGTGCTTTCCCAGGGCTTTCTCCTCAACGGTGCAATCGATTCACTGGGAACGCCATCCTGGAGTGATTCGTGGAGTCGGAAACAGTATGTCGTGCACAATGCGCAGGATCAACTTACGTTCAAGGTATCCGGAATGATCTTGTTGTTAGGGATGTTATCGGTCTTTCCCTGCTCAATCAGACTTTTCAGTTCGGCGAAAGTCAACACGCGTATCTCTCCATGCTCTGCTCCTAAGGTGTGATTGCATTCATTTCCGCTCTGAACAGGGACGCAATCCACGTCCGCGGTGTAATCAGTCTGGACGTCTTCGAAGCTGATATCGTGACCAGTAACGCTAACCCAACTTAATGAGACAACTGCTTCTCAAGCGAAAAAGGGTTATCAGAGTCACACACCGGTTGAAGTAGAAGACCTTTGTCTTGAGAATAAATTCTGATCTCTCATGGTCCGACATCTGGTTCATTGATTCGTGTGCGAGGATCCCAGAAAGACCTTGCTAGGAAGGAGTGGGTCGTCGTGTACGCAGATGGTATACAGAATAGGCATACCTGGAAAGCTTCATCCGAGGAGAATGGAAAGCTATGAAATTGGCCAAGAACACGTTGCTGTCGCTCGTCCCCCGGGTCGATGGTCTGTGAGGTGTCAAGACCCTGCATGCCCAAAGAGTAGCTGGTGTTCACGAAGCAACGTAATTAATTTTGCGGTGTACTTGATCGAATTTTGGACGTATGGAAGTAGAAGACGGCTGGCGGACAGTACACGTTTGGTCTCAGTCGCGGTACTTGGTCGATCACTTGGCGGATTAGGTAATATAAATTTCAGGCCCGTATTACCCTGCGACCGAGTCCGCGTCGTCACCGTAACTAGAGCTTGCGGACTTGAAGACGGTACGTTGGTTCACGGCGAACCATGTCGACCAGTGTTAGCAAGATCGTGGCCGAGCGGAACCACCGTATCCTCGCGGAACTCGTTTTGAAACCAGGAAATGGTAAGTTTCCTCGCTCCCGCACTGCTGCGCACAGGGCCGCCGAAGACAGTGCAAGCCTAACACCGCACTTTCCTCCCTCGAATAGATATCTGTGCGGACTGTAAAGCACGTGCTCCGAGATGGGCGTCTCACAATCTGGGCATTTTTATCTGGTGCGCATTCGTTTTTGCATCCCTGCACGGCAGCAGACAGTGACAGGTGTACAGTGTGAATTGTGCTAGCATCCACCGCAAAATCGGGACGCACATCACTAAAGTGTATGTCAACCGTATTTCGGTTCCTCGGCTTAATGTTTGACACCCATGTAGTAAGAGTATTACCCTGGATCAGTGGACTAAGGAACAGGTCGAAGTCAGTCACCGGACTTATCAATTGAGGACAACTCATGTT
Source organism: Boletus rufocinnamomeus (assembly GCA_038092675.1). Lineage (NCBI taxonomy): Eukaryota > Fungi > Basidiomycota > Agaricomycetes > Boletales > Boletaceae > Boletus > Boletus rufocinnamomeus. The sequence goes on from JBBPQV010000086.1 coordinate 17,508, forward strand.
GACTCGTTTCATGCAAGGTTATGAAGGAGAATGGGAACATCAAGTCAAACGCGTTGTATAACCCCAACGAGGCTCGCCACCCGCCGCCAACAAACATGGTAGACTCGGAACGTGACTCCGAGCTGGAGAAATTCATACGTTGTAGGCAAAAGCCATTCTCTGCCTTGATATTTGCTTATAAGGATTATCCTAGCGAAATATGAGTTCAGGCGGTTCATAGACCGAAAGTCTAGTTCTACCTCCCGGCAACCTGTAGCCAACCCGTGGGCAGCATCCACAGGACCTCAACCACGATCATATCCACTAACGGACTCGGCAGGAATTGAGCGAGAACCGTCGCCCGGACCCCCGCCTCCACCCAAAACACCCGAAAACATGCCCCCAAGGCTTCATCTTTTGGCCACTGTGCCTTCGTTATCGCGCAATGTGCCACCTCCCACCCGATCCGTCTCACACCCTCTCCCGCCGCTAACCAATTCTGATAAGCTTACTGCAGCACCCCCGCTAAGACAACCAGGGACGACACAACCCTCCATACAGAAACCTGCAGGGCAAGCATGGGAAAACCTTATCTCACTGCAAGGACCTTCCCAATCCTCCTCACTTCCACTCCAGTATAGCCCAATAGACCCCACTACATCTTTCCCTTCCCAACTGCAGGTTCCGGTTCAACAACAACCAACGACGCCCGGCAGCGCACCGAACCCGTTCATGAATTTATCTCTCGGCCGAGTCAACGCGACCACTCCGCTCGTCGCTAGCCCGATATCGGTACCAACACCTGGCCCACAGTTCCCCTTCGTATCCTCCGCGCCCCTACCCAGTCCTGCACTCTACCTTGGCGGGACGAATCCCTTCAATCAGGTTTTATCGTCGCAAGCCGCGAGCGTGAATGGCACCGCCTTCTCCACGAGCTCGAACCCTTTTTCGTCGTCGCCCATGCCCGTATCTATGGCCATGTCCACGCCTACGACGCCCTCTGCGCAACCGGTCATGACATTTCCGATAGGGGCCCCACTGCACACACCACCCATTTTAGAGGTCCCATCACGAACGTTTACGCCGACGACGGCGCTGTCTTTCCCGCCTACGCCGTTCGCCGCCGCGACTGGTCTGGCGCAGAATCCCTTTGCGCTGGCTGGTGCTCCGGGACAGATACCACTCTCAGCAAGCGGGGCGACGAATCCGTTTTCAGCGATGCAGATGGGGCAGGCGGTGTTTTCGACGGCGACTCCCCAGACTGCATTCGGAACGACGGCGTTCTTGAACCAACAACAGAACCAACAATTGTACCCACAGCAGCAGCAACCACAACCACAACAGCAACAGCAACAACTGGCACCGGTGCATGGGTTTGGCGCATGGGCTGGGCAGGGTGCACAAGGGACATTTTGAACGTCAAACCGTTTGCTGTTTGCTTTGTAATGCTCGACATCCTATGTAGATCGGTCGGAGAAAGGACTGAGGTTCAAAGTTGCGTTCTGGCCACCGTGATAGAGATTTTTACGGATGATATATAGGTTCATTCCATAGAGACATTTTGGATACACGTACACATTCCAGCTACTATCTGCTATCCGTCATTACCTTGGGTGCACTACTTTCCCTAGTATTATATTTTTCATCTGCCAAGTCTCTGACTATCTGTCGTTACCTTTGGTTCTCTGGTTTCATTTCGTATTTGATCTTACTGCTATGGTGATGTGAGCCTGGGCAGGACGGCGTTTCCTCGGCGATCTAGTCATTCAGTTGGCCGAGTTTCCGGTTGACAGTGTCATCCAACGAGATGGGTATGGTATGATTGAGACGAGGGAGCACCTTTATAGACGCCGTCTCCGAGTCAGTGGTGCTGGTTTCAAGGGCCCTGCAAATTGGCGGAAACAGGGGATACTTTGTAGTCAGGGGAAATAACAATAGTCAGGTGGTTAGCGGAGGTAAGGACTCAACTGACAACACTGTAACCATTTCAGTGTGATCCGGGCTAGACTCCCTGAGATCCGACTCGGAGCTCGCATTCGTCCCTGGCTGTCGGCGCGCATCTATTAGGGGCAAGTCTTGTGTGAACGAGTTGAGTGGTAGAGGTACCTACTACCGGTGCGTCGTGCGTTGGTTTGGGTACGGTCTCCCTTCAAACCCTCAAGGCCTACGTCTCATCCCCGTCCCTTCCCATCCTTGGCCACGGCCATCACCACAGACTCGGGAGAATCCTTGGTGTCCGGTGTCCACGGACCTTCTGCCTAGACTCATGATTAAACACCACATCCATAGTGCGAAACCGCCCATAGAGCACACAGCAACACATTCATTAATGTCGTATCGGCTGGATAAATTGGGGGCATTTGTATTTATATATGTACACCCTTGAAACTGCGAAAAATGCGTCGTGGAAAGTGCAAGAACTCCAAAAGTGAAGAGAGTACTTGCAAAAAGTCAGTTTTACATGGATTGAGGCAGAGATCTGAATTTGCCGCATGGGATTTTTTCCAAATGTTCAGGGCTACAGTTGCAGTGGTCCAACGGGGGAAACTTGTGCAATATGGTGGATCTTCTAAGATCCGTCATAAACAGGTTAGATAGGGGTGTCACGTTGTCGGCATATTTCAAAGTCCGTCAGCGATCGACTGATCTTCTGACTGCAGTGTGAAAATGAGCGGAGCCAGGCGGACAATCAACACGGCCTGTTTGTCGTGTGACATTTCATACTGACAGACTCATTTTTTTCAAATTCTATTGTTAAAATTCCTTGAACAGCTTGTAGATTAGAGTCTAGACCACTTCGAATAATGCTGGATTAGAAGAAAAAAAGTTTGTATGGTTGTAGAGTTGTCGAGAAATGGGAAAAGGTGTGTGTGCGTGGTGTCCAGCTATAGCAAAGTTTGTGGCGTTTTGGCCCCTGTATGTGCGAGGCACTCACCATGGACCTACCCTGACCAGGCTACGATGGGACGCCTTGAGGGTTCGGACACGCTGACTTCGAGTGACAACACTGCTCCCCCCAAAATTTAATCAGGGCGCTCCCCAGGCCCATACACACGGCGCCTCGTGTGCACCCCTGGGCAAATCTCATCTTTCCCATATCCTATGACCCACATGCACACACGCACACACCTACACTTGAAACGGAGTATTAGGCGCCATGAACTCTCAGTGTCCTAGGAGCTCGGGATGGTGACCGACGGAAGAGCAAACACCAAGTCCCAAGTCGACGATCGTTGGTGCCGCCTTTGGAGCGATTTCCTCCCACCCAATGCCGATGTGGCAAGTGCACGCGTAACAGTGTTATCTCAGTCGTCAGAGAAGCCTAGGCCAGGGGAGTTTGTGGGTTTACAAGCTTCCGTGGCGCCGACGGTACCCTCCTTTCGCACTGGATTATACCTTGAAAAGTTAATCAGTACAGTAGCAAAGATCGTAATTCATCCACCAAAAACTTTAATCTTCGTTAGGGTTAGGTGATAGGAAGCGTAACTTTGCATTATTACCTAATAACCATTTTCTAATACTGTACATGCCGCTTACTGACTGTCCCAACATTGTATCCCGTCTCATGGGCCCTCCTCCCCACCTGAGCTGAATAACAGGTATCATAAGCGCACTATGGCACGATATATACGTGACGTTTGCGGGTCATATCTGCGGTCAATATAAGCGCGATCGCGCGGTGATTCCCCCTTAAATTCTTTTCATTTCTTCCTTACACAAGACGGGACTAATATTTAAGGACAGGTCTGAATGTCGTCAAAATGTGAAGACAGCCATTTACATGCCGTTTATATATTATATAATTACATTTTGCACAACATTTAGACCTGTCCTAAATGTTGGTCCCCGCCTTGTGCAGTTATATTCATATTGTTTCCGTTCTTCGTCTTTCTCTCTCTTTTTTAGTTGAGCATTGTTTTTTTCTTCGTCTTTCTCTTTAGTTTGACTTTTTCTTCTGATTTTACTTCTGCTTTCACCTCCGATGAGTCGCCGAGGTATTAACTTTGTTTGTACCTAAACAGTTTGCTATTCACCAAGCCATTGTCCCTGTCTTTCGCGTACTCCGGCGTCAGGCTCGGTACCCGCTCATCAGGTTAGACAAACACATCACCGTACGGTACCCACATCATGTCCATATCATCGTATCACTTCGTAATACATCCCAGAAAATGCACATTCCATTTGCAAGAAAACAACAAGAGATAGTTTGCCCACCCGATGACAACCAAGTTTTGAGCTCTCCAGCGTCGCCCCTAGTCATCGTCGTCATCATACCGCCCACCTCCTCTGAACAGCGCCAACAAATCGTCCAGGCCGAGTTTCATATTCTTGATCTTGTCACCACTCAAAGCCGCCTTGGCGAGTTCTCGCTTAACATCTTGAAGCTAGCGTAGAGGGTGGGGATGGGGACGAAGCAAGTAAGAATGTCAGTCATGTGTCGTTGGTTACACCGAAGTGGAAGGAAAGAGATAGCAAGCGGCCACACCCACTTGTAAAATCCGAGTCTCCACCGTATCGGGTATCATGAGTTTGTAGATATTGACGTCCCGCGTTTGTCCAAATCGATGAGCACGGTCATACGCTTGATCCTGTTGTCCCAATGTATGGTTGCCACATCAATCATTCACCGTAGACGGGAATAGAATGTAACAAATCCACAAAGAACAACCAAGCGTGGGGACCCAAAAGAAGACGAACAAAACAGGATAACAATTAGGAACAGAACAAGGAACGTAAGAGCAGAAGTGCCCGATCAGCGTAGATGTCAAAGAACCAATGGCGGAAAACTCACCTCAAGCGCAGGGTTCCACCACATATCAACGAGAATCACGTTGTTGCATGCGGTCAAGTTAAGGCCTATAATTGATAAATCACACCATATCCGGTCCGCAGCCACCCATCACAACCGATGAAGCGGTGGGCGTACACCACATAACGCGATTAATGTAAGTGATGGCGGAGCAGATGATAGTGATAGTTTGAATCAAAACTTAATCAGTCACCAGTAACAGGGAGAATCACAGATGAAAACAAGATTGAGGGAATAGGATGGGGATAAGAAAACAGGAGGCGGAGGTCCCCGCAAAGGCACCGGGCGCAACTTCGCGGGAATAACAGCCAGGGTTCATTGTATGAAACATAATCCCGGAATATAGATGCGCAGGAAACATCCGAGAACGTTGCCGCACTGGAAATCAATGCATGGTTCTGGATGGAAAGGTAAAGGGGTAGTCACAGAAGACAATAAAGACGATAGAAACTCATAGGCAAATACAAACTGTCGTGGGACTCACCAGTACTGCCCGCTTTGAATGAGATCAATATGCAACGCGTGGTCCTGCTGTTTCGAATCTTCTCCAGGCTAGCTTCACGTTTGTCCTTAGCCATCGAACCGTCATCTAATGGCGTAAATTTGTTAGCGTTTATCCCACTACGCGTGGCACACAACAGCGTCAGGGAAAATTTAATCAACATACATCGGACATGCTTGATACCATGTGCGTCCAGGAACACTTCTATCAAATCCAACATGGTTGTGAATTGCGAGAAAATAATTGTCTTTTCTACGCCATCAGAGCGCTCATCAATCGTCTTCAAGATATCCAAGATTTTGTTGATTTTGGCAGACTCGGGAGGAAGGTTTGAGTTCAATGTAGGCTCTGTGGTTTTGGCAAGACTTCGGCATTCTTTGCAGTGTGTTGCATCGTCCCCCGCTGGCAGGCTGCAGTAGACAGAATGAGGAGGAAGTCGACAAGGTACAGAGGAACGACGGACGTGGTCTGGCAGAGCTGACACTTCTTCGCACCCGACATGCCCAGCTGTCCGAACATGGCCGCGAGGTCTTCTGTGTCGTCTTCGTCATCTTTGGCGGCCTTGGGCTCGGCTGCATCTTTGTCGACGCGATAGTCCTTGGAAACGAGTGAGGGATGGTTGCAGGCTGGGGTGCAACCCAGTTTGATCAATCCTGTCCTTTGGTCCAATTGCACCAAACACTCACCTTGGCGGAGTCTAAGCAGTAAAACCAATACATGCGTATAATTGACATGGTCGGATTGAACAAGCTTATTGACTTCCGATGTCATTCTGTTCTCGAGCAACCGATAGAACTCTTTTTCGGAGGCATTGAAAGAACATTCGACCAGGTTGAGGATACGTTCAGGTAGCTGGAGGAGCGGCTTGCCGTTCAGGATTTGATTCTTGGTACGTCGAAGCATGATTGATTTCAAGACAACCTATAGCATAGCAGCGTCTGGTCAAGGGAAGAGCCGCAATGAGTGAATTCGAACTTACCTGCAAACGTTTCAGTGCACGGACAGGCCGTCCGCCTTTCACGGGTTTCGCGATTTGCTCGTTGAAGGTATGCCACTCGTTAAGAGGTCGAGTCCGGAGGAACTTAATCAACGAGTAAAGCTCCTCAACATTGTTTTGCCTAGCGATCACGGCCTTAAATGAAATGCAAGTTGAAGAAAGTAAAAAGCACCTACATTGGGGTTCCGGTGAGACACCATCTGAATTTACCTTCCAACGCACAACATGCAAGTGCACTTTTTGTGTTTCGGTTCTTGATATTATGAGCTTCGTCTATTTGAAAATAGTTCTTCAACGGTCAGCACTTCGGATCAGCCATAGCATCACATACCGAGCACGATGCGGAACCATTTCACTTGAAATAACGCATCTTTCGACTTTCCGGTTCTTTTTTTACTAGCCAATTGTCTTGTCAATCCTTCCGAAGAATCGGAATCGGAGTCTGAGGCAGCTGCCATCGCCTTTGACTTTGACTTCTTAGATTTGGTCTCATCTTTGGCCTCTGGAACAAATGTTGCATATTCGGATGCAACAGTCGAGTAGGACGTCACAACAACATGCGCTTGTTTCAATTTCAGAGGGTCTGTTGTACGACTTTGGCCGTGGTGCTCGATGACGCGGAGTCCAACTGCCATACGTGAAATCTCGGAAGCCCATTGCGAGACAAGAGAGACCGGGCAGATAACGCTAGAAGGGAACGAGATAAATACCATCTCACGAGACAAATGTGTGCATGGCCTTACAGCGTACTGGCAGCCCATCCATCCAGCTTGTCTGATTTCTTGGCACGGCCATCGACAATACGAGTGAGGGTTTGAATAGTTTTTCCGAGACTATTCCTCATCAGAGGCAATCATGGGTAAAGCACCCCTACTCACCCCATGTCATCGGCCAATATCCCTCCAGTCTTCTTGCCAGACTCACGTTCGCGCATCCAGTTTCGCCCGATGACCTGATGAGGCAACAGCACGATGCCATCCGCGAATCCAGGTACGATCGCTTCACTCATATCGATTTCTGTATCTTCGGTGCTATTCACGGTATCCTCGACCAGTGCACGCAAGGCCTTCTCTGCTTCAGCAGCAGACATGCGAGGGTCGTGGAGGATACGCTCGTCAGGCTCATCGAAAGTCTCCCATGTTGGAACATCTGCGTTAATAGGAACTCGTGTTTTCACGGGGACCTCGATGGGGGCTGGCACAGCTATGCGTTGCGGCGGTACTGCGAGTGTGGCGCGGTCGAGAGTGGCTAGGATTTGGCTTTTGATAGCCGCTCCGGCATCGCTAGTAGGCTGAGAAGATTTATGTGTTGGGCTGGTTACGTCAAGACACAGGCGAAGAACACTCGGGTGGGAAAACTCACGCGTCTCCCTCTTCATCAGAAGAGATGATAACCAGGCGGGTCCCGTTATCGTTCTTCACAGCAGGTGGGATGGATTGGGGCTCAGAGGACCCAGAGCTAGAGGATATAGACTTGTCGAATTGAGCTACGTGCCTCAGACATGCGAGCTCGTTTACTCACGACAACGCTGGAGCCCCGCTGAGATGGTTTCTGGCCAGGTTTGTAGAACTCTGGATAAATGTTTGGGTCTTCAAGAAGTTGTTTACGCCTTAAGAACGATGAGCGTGCTAAGGACTTAAGCTAGCTCTATGCACACCTGGCTTCCATGATTGTCAAAGGCCTGAATGGTGATGGTGGTGGGGGAAAGAAAAGTGGCCAAGTTGGTTCCGACTCACGCGACGCGTCTCATCAAGTCGAGTCACGTGATTGTAGCGACTCAATTGAGCCAGTGAAGCACAGGATTTCTTCTTCGGGTCGCGCCAAATGTGCCATCATGTCATTGAACCTCTGAAAAGAAGGTCACCCATTCCTAAATAAATGACTCAGACTTCCATAGAGGGAGGTTCCATTGACGAAACTCAAGGTAAGGTTATCTCCTCGAAGTTCGTCGGCAGTAATATGGGCGGACAACTCATGATGACTTCTATTTTCTGCCAACCCCCTGCGTCCATGACTGGCCTACCCTGCAAATGGGTCGGAGGACCTCTGGCACGTTGTAGGTACATTCACAGAATCTATTCCTCTTGTCCTCGTTGTTAGCCCATATATATTTTTCAGCTCAATGAAATTGACGCGATGATTCTAACCGCGTGTAAGCCAACTACTGGTGAACATGCTCGCTCTGTCGGCATGAACGAGGCAGTACATTGATGGATTCGATCCGTATAGGTTGTAGATTCATGGTTGTGCTCACAGCTTTACCGCACGCGCAGACTCGTGGTAACGGCACCGTGTTTCTTCCATGATGGCTACGAGGGTTCGAAGGATGAGCAGCTCTAACGCAGCGCATTCCCAGGGAACCACTACGATATTGAGGCTATCGGGAAATGGTTCCGCTCGAGAAGCAATCAAACCTTTCGATCCGCCGAACCATTACGTAGATTGGAATGAGGACACCTCACCTTCCGAGAAGTCGCGTGCAGCCAGGGATGGAACCGCTTTCCCTCTATTTTCTTTCTCCTTCCTTGCTCGCGGCACGCGGGTGGTTTCCCAGCTGCAGAACCCTCTATCCTAAATCAATAAACGGAGGCACGAATTACGATACTGCATCATCTATGATGCAACTTCCCATGCCGAACACTACTTGTTCCGGAACGAGTTCACCGTCTGCCGCGTGGTTTGTTGGATTATGATGGCACTTTCCCCTGGCAACGTGAGTCGGTCAAAGGCCCCTTACACGTCACGACCCCAGTGGCTGCACAACCACAATACGGAGTCCGTATTCTAACACCTTGGTCAGTGGCCACCTTGACAGACTATCTAAAAGACAACGCCAAGGACGATGCGAAGGGCGTCAGGGATCCCTCGATCCGTCAAACGCGACACTCCACTCCGCATCAGTTCGAAACCCTGCGCTCACGATGAGCTGGGGAGCCCCTGAAGGGGTGTGTAGGCCCCTAATGTCAAAAAATCAACTCAATGGGGCGGTCCAGTTTTTTGGGGGTTGTCGACCAGCTCAGGGGACGGGTCTTGATCGGTCAAATTGGGCTCCGTGTCCGGAGGAACTTGTACATTCGTAAAACTGGCCTCCGTTGCGCTCGGACAGCGAGACGACATTTCAGAATTTCTAGCAGATGCTTAGACGGTCCGCGGATTGCAGGTCAGTCCGAACGCAATAGCTTGTACATTGGCGAGTTCAAGGGAACGGCGATTGGTGCCATGAATTAGGATGTAGCGGGATCGACACATGGAATACAACAACTTAATCTTCGAGTTGGTGTGCTCTGTTGCGGGTTCATCCAAATCAGAAATGCATCGACTCTTCGACACCGTTGATGTGATGGTGGAGTCAGCATACTATGCCTTCCCATCGACTCGAATACATTGACCGTCGACGCAAAGTTTTGCGCCGAGATAACCCCCCTCCCCCGCAACACATGAAGAACTGACGGCCTCGTGACGCATGGATGGTACAGCAGGAACATTCTCCGCGGACTGGCGCTTCCCATACGACCCCTGGCCCGATGCCCAGCCCGTCTATCATACAAGGTGTCAACGGCTTGCTTCATAGCCGGGCTCAGGCTGATCACCAAACTATAGAACCTTCGCGGCACAAAAAGCCAGCTCCTGCGGCTCAATCGGCTGTCTAGCTAAGCTACCAAGATCATAAATGAACACCCACACAGCGCTACGAAAAAATGCCCGCCCTTAGGGCCTTGAGTCCATGATTGACAGGGCCATCGAGTGAGTTGAAATATTGGCTATCCGTAGGTCCAGTGGCAAACAGAACGGTGCCCCATACCATACAACTCACCTGGGTTCCTAGTCACCCGGGATTACAAGAGGACAGACTAGCAGGAAGACCGCAACCATTGAGCTTCCTGTCGTCCCTCCCTTACCCGTCTTTGATCCCTCTCAAGTCTTCTGCGACGTTCGCTTACCATCTTCGCAACACCTTCTGAACAAACCTGCTGTTCCAGTACGAGTTGTTGGGCTGGGATTATCGTTCATGTCCTTATCGAGACGTGCATCCCTCCGTGTCCATAGACCCCCGCTCGTTTCCGGAGCGCTGACGTCCACTCTAGGTCATCTTCTAACCCCCCCGGGTTGAAGGGGATCGTGTTCCTGATACCTCGAGCACGACCGATATGTATCATTGATCAATGACATGTGTGCCCGTTTCGTCGCCAGGCAGAGTACGTCGTTGGATAAGTAGTTGATACGCTCAATATGTTCAAACGACTTATCCTATGCTGCCCGAGGTGTGAGTAGTGGAGAGCGTGCACAGCCAGACCACTATTCCTCGCGGCCATAGCGGGAATATCCCTGGATCTTCTCCGGAGTACTTGAAACATCCCATCCACACAATCTCCTCAGGGTCAACCAAAAGTACCCCAGTATTGTATTTAGCCTTGGATTGCTGTGCCTGATAGGTGAAAGCATATGCGGAGCTTCTGGCAAATACCTACTGCCACCATCCATGCTCCTTGGTTCCGTGACGCACCGCGTAGTTGCCTTTCAGAGCAGCTACGTGTGGGATAGTCATTTGTCATAGGTACTACAGGTAGCATTATGTGTCGAAAATCTCCTAGAGAAAATTTTCGAACTTCACAAGGTGAATAACACGCCTGGAGACAAAATAATCTATACATTTATGAGAGGCCTACAACTTCGCTGCTACGGTATCCTTGGGGTAGCACTCGTGAGACTGGGTCAATGATTTTCGAATGACGTCCGCGACGACATACAGTAGGTAACGGTCAAGGACCATGTTCCTGTTCACGAAGAGGCCAGCCATATACCAAAGCAAGGACAGCGAAGTGAAACTTTACGATGCGTTCGTCCAATATACACAACGTTAGTTGTTATCATAATGGTTGAAAAGCCTCTGAACTGAACCAGATATCTCTGTTTATCCGCCATTTTAGATGCCCAGGTATTGCTTGATGCGGGCACGCGGTGGTGCATGTCGATCCTGTAACTCCAATGTCTACGCCGTGTGATACTGCACCCAAAACAGAGTCTAGTCCAAGGTCGATCATTCACCCTAACCATATCAGGCCGCCGCCATCAGCAGAGACACTGGCAGACTGTAACAGTTAGTTATAGTTGGACGACTCTGTGTAAGCATTTCCGGATTTGCGATTGGAGGATATGTAGCGAGAGAGGGGAAATTATAGGGTCGTTCTAGTCTCGAACCACCCGTTTTTGGTGCTTTTTCAGAAGCTCCCACCTGGCTGGGTACTTCTGGTTCGAGACTAGCCTAGGCTAGGGTCGTTCCTGCGTGTAAAGCGAGCGACCTAAACGAGAAGTGTAGCACTTTTTCTTCGCTTCTGGTCCGGGGGATCACGATACTGTCACGATAAGGTCAACTTGATAAGATACGGGGATCGAGAAGGAACAAATGTTGTTGAACGCCCCGATGGAGGCTCGCGCGTGGAGATATCAGCAGTGTCCGACATTCTCAGGTTGATATATTTACGGCTTCGAAGTTGATGAATGGGAACCGAAAACCCAATTATTTGTCCAGTTTTATCCAAATAAGGGTATGTTTTTTCTACAGAAGTTGGGGAAATGGTTTGCGAGGGGTGCTGACTGCTGAGGTAATCTGACGTTTTATAATACTGGCGTGACATCGCTAAAATGATTTTGTACTGCAACCCGTTCGTCGCCGTCGTCGAGCTCACGGGCGGGAAACGAACTCGCAATGCCTTCCCCAATCGCGCTCAGCCCGTCCTCGCCAGCCCCGTCCATTTTCAAGAAGAAAAGGTCGCTCGGACAGCTGCCGTCCATGGCAACTGCCGCTTCCTACCTTTCTGCAGTACATGAAGCAGACTCTCGTGCCCGCGGACACGACATCTCCCCCGCATCTACCCCCGCATTGTCAACTTCGTCCTCCATAACGAGTTCCTCAGAGGACACCGTTCTTCACGAATCAGATGGCAACAATATAGACCTCGCGTATCCTCGCACCCCTCCTACCTCTGAACAAGTTTTCAGCACCGTTCACACGGAATTCGGCCACTGCGCTAACGAGAGCTATCGCTGCGCTTCGCAACACAATCCCGACAAACCTGTCAACGAACACGATATAGAAGAACCCCCGTACTACATCCTAATCACGACATACATCAGCTACCTCATGCTCATCGTTTTTGGTCACCTTCGCGATTTCTTTGGAAAACGTTTCGCCAAGCAATACTATACACATCTTATGCCTTACGATGTACGTGCATTCCGTTGCGATGGATTCTCTTTCTGACACGAGTTTAATAGGGTTATGCTCCCCTGAATTCAGATTTTGATTCGTTCTACACCCGTCGACTCAAGCGTCGCATGGATGATTGCTTTTCCCATCCTGTCACGGGCGTTGCTGGACGTACCATCCTTGTCTACGACCGATACTCGGAGGATTGCAATTACACCCAGATATACCCTGGCACGAAAACACGCGCTCTCAACATTTCTTCTTACAATTATCTTGGATTTGCGCAGGCACGTGGCGGTTGCGCTGATGCAGTGGAGGAGTCAATCAAACGGTATGGCGTTTCGGCGTGTGGCTCCCGCTTAGAAGGCGGTTCGAACGAGCTCCATTTCATGGCCGAGGCTCTTGTTGCGCGTTTCGTTGGCATGGAGGATGCACTAATCAGTTCAATGGGATTCGCAACAAACTCCACGTTCATTCCTGCCTTAGTAGGCAAAGGATCCCTCGTGATTTCCGACGAGCTTAACCACGCGTCCATTCGCTTTGGTGTCAGAACTAGCGGCGCACAGGTTCGGATGTTCAAGCATAACGACATACAAAGCCTGGAATCGCTACTTCGGGAAGTAATCAGTCAAGGCCAACCTAAGACCCACCGCCCGTGGAAAAAGATCCTGGTTATCGTTGAAGGCCTTTACAGTATGGAGGGGAGCTTGGTAAACCTGCCTCAGATTATGGAGCTCAAGAAGAAGTACAAGGTAAAATGTTTTCGAGTAGTGTGTTTATATTTGCTGAAAAATCCATCCAGTTCTACCTATTTGTTGATGAAGCCCACTCGATTGGTGCCCTCGGTCCTCACGGTCGTGGTGTCTGCGATTACTTCAATATCCCTCCTCGATCTGTTGATGTTCTCATGGGAACCTTTACGAAATCATTTGGTGCAGCTGGAGGATATATTGCTGGTTCAAAAGGTCTTATTGACGCTCTTCGCGTCCGTGGGCATTCCGGCATGTACGCGGAGGCAATGGCGCCACCAGTCCTTACCCAGGTTATCTCCAGTATGGCGAGCATCATGGGTGTTGCCCCACCTCCCATCCCTTCGAAAGCAGCCTTGACGTTGTCACCATCGAGTTCTGTTTCCACGCTCAGGTCCGCAGAAGATGATGTTCAGCCGGGGATGGCACCTGCTTCGGCGATCCCTTCATGGGTATCCCTTCCTCCTGCTCTTGCTGACGGATCAGAGGCTCGCATGCGTATCCGCCGCTTGGCCTTTAATTCGCGATATCTTCACGCAGGCCTCAAGAAGCTTGGCTTTATCACCTATGGCCACCCATTCTCCCCTATTGTTCCCCTTCTCATCTACAACCCTGGCAAGATGGCCACCTTCGCTCGGATGATGCGTACTCGGCAAACGTCGATTGTTGTCGTCGTCGTCGCATACCCCGCCACCCCACTCGTTACTTCTCGAGTGCGGTTCTGCGTCAGTGCGGCACACACCAAGGACGATATCGACATGATCCTCCACGCATGCGACGAGCTTGGTGATATTCTTGATCTCAAGCACGGGCACGGCGAGAGGTGGCCATTGGAGCAGATTATGAAGCGAAGTGTAGACCTTGTCAATTATATCTAATCTACGCTGGTCTCTTTTTTTTTCACTTTTTCTGTTTGAACCACGGTGACGTTCCCACTCATCGGATCGGCTGCTGCATTTTCTAGAAAGCGTTTTTGGATACATAACTTTACAGTATTTCACGGCTGACTTCCACTTTTTTTTTCAAGTACTTTCACTGCAAATAATTTATGTATCTTACCAGATGCTTTACACAGAAATGTCAAACCTATCAAGACACGTAACAGCGGGCGATTGAACTTGAACCAACTGAAATAGAACTAACCCGATCGATCCCAGTCCTTCCCCAGCGTCTACCCGTTAGCGCTCGTACAGCAATGCTTCATCCTCACACAGCAAAGGTACCTCGCACTCTTCCCTCCACCTGTTCTGTCAGAACCTCAAACGACGACCACTCAAAGTGAGTAGCTATATCGCGAGTGAATAACAATTCCAAGAATGGGGACTAGATACACGAATGTCCCTACTATATATACTACTCAAGGATGCGCACAGACCATGTGAAATGGAAGAAGAGTAAGCAGAAATTAAGTGAAGGGAAAACAGTAATTAAAAGTGATTGATGAAAGGAGATTGTGAAAGGGAAAACAGTGAAGATGTGAAGAAGTGATAATAGAAGAGATGAAAAGTTTGACATGTTCACTATCGCAGCCATGGACGGAATATCTGGCGCCGCAGCCGTCATCGGACTAGTCCAAGCCGCAACGCAAGTTACCACTGCCCTCGGTCGATACGTGTCTCGCGTCAAAGAAGCAGAATCCTCTCGTGCAAAGCTTCTCGATCAAATAAGGTTGATATCTGCCGCCGAGAAAGCGATCGAGAGGTTGGTGCGGGATTCTTCCCGTTCGTCGCGTGCGCCGGAGTTACAGACCCTGATAGACGAGTGGTTCAAAGCCAGGCTATACCGGAGTTTCATTGCAAAGAAAGACTGTAGTTGTAGTGGTGTACCCGTTGCAAATCCGCCTGTCAGAGTCGCCTTGCAACATTCCGTGCTGCCGCCACATCAGAAGTATTGCATGGCGCCATGCTACTTAGCATTGCAACACGCCGATTGCACATATGCCTTGAGGTTGCAACGTGTCGCACTTACTCTCCTTATTGCCATTGCAACACTCGTCCCTTGTATCTGCCTTATTGCAATGCTCTCGTCCTAACGTGCCCTCCTTCCCCATTTTCATTGCAGCACAGCGTACGCACGCCATTCCCTTCGCACCCTCTCACACCCGGCGCACCTTCTCGACCCCGCTGATCCTATTGCAACGCTCGTTCTGCGCCCAATTGCAACATACACTCCCCCCTCCTTATTTCCCGGATTGCAACACGCCCTTCTCGCACCCAGACTTTCTTGGGCCTCCGCACCCGCCCTATTGCAACGCTCTCATCCTAACCGCCCCCCCTCCCCATCTTATTGCAACACAGCGTACGCATGCCACTCCTTTTGCACCCTCTCGCACCCGCCCCGACTCTGCTGCTCCTATTGCAACGCACGTTCCCTGCCTCTCCCTGGTATTTTTATTTTTGCAACAGCCCCGCTGATCCTATTGCAACGCTCGTTCCCTGCCCCTCCCTGGTATTTTCATTGCAACGGGTATGATCCTTTCACGCGGCTCTCCCCCCTCCTTATTTCCCTTGCAACGCGCCCTCTCCTGCACCTTCTCGGCCCCGCCGATCCTATTGCAACGCTCGTGCCCTGCCTCTTCCTGGTATTTTCATTGCAATGGCACGTGGCTCTCCCCCCTCCTTATTTCCCTTGCAACGCGCCCTCTCCCGCACCTTCTCGGCCCCGCCGATCCTATTGCAACGCTCGTTCCCTGCTTCTTCTTGGTATTTTCATTGCAACGGCACGCGGCTCTCCCCCTTCCTTATTTCCATTGCAACGCGCCCTCTCCCGCACCTTCTCGGCCCCACTGATCCTATTGCAACGCTCGCTCCATGCCCCTCCCCGGTATTTTCATTGCAATGGATATGATCCTTTCACGCGGTTCTCCCCCCTCTTTATTTCCCTTGCAACGCGCCCTCTCCCGCATCTTCTCGGCCCCGCTGATCCTATTGCAACGGGTATGATCCTTTCACACGCGGCTTTCCCCCCTCCTTATTTCCATTGCAACGCGCCCTCTCTCCTCGTTCCCTACCTCTCCATGGTATTTTCGTTGCAATGGGTATGGTCCTTTCACACGCGGCTCCGCTCGGATCCCGATTCCAATTGCAACACACACTCCCCCTCCTTATTTCCTTTGCAACACGCCCTCTCGCACCCGTATTCCAACGCTCGCTCCCTGTCGCTTCCCATGGCACGGACCAATGTTTTTAGGGTACTTTCGTATTGTCAACATGTCACAATTTCAATATGATTGCTCGATTCGCTTATGTCGTATATAGATGCATACAACTCGTATTACAGACCACACAGAACAGATCAATGGATCAACACGTAGATTACCTCGACCCCGAAAAAATATGAGGCTCAAAATGACGTCACGCCTTTGATTTTTGCTTTCTACGGGATGGTCAGCTTGAAAGTTAAATAAATAGTAATGAAGAACGTACTTTGCCACTCCCTGTCCGTTCGCCACATCCCCACTTGCCGCCCGCTTTTTACCTTTGGGGGAGGCATTCTTGCTGGCGGGTGGTGGAACACGATTCTCCTTGCCAATTCCAATGGCGTTGTCTCTCTGTGCACGCTGAGACGGAATATGTTTTCGCTTTGAACGTCCCGAATTTCCTTCGCTCTCTTCAGTCCCTTCGGTCCCAGCACTGGAGCCCGAAGTCTGTTGAAGGGCGTTGACGATGCCAGGTTCTGTCGGTGGTTTTGGAGGGGCTGGTGACACGTGTATGGTCGCCAATGGACCGGATGCTTGCCTTGATGGCGCTGGCAGTGTCTGGACCGGCGCAGTTTGGGCATGGGGCGCAGCAGAGTTAGGAGGCAGGTGAGACAAGCCGTTAACGCCATCGTTGAATTGATGTGGTGGAGTATTAACCCCGAAGAACGCTGCTTGACCGCCGAAATTGAACTGTGGCGTTTGGTAAGGTGTGAATGACGCGGCTTGAGTCTGGGTCTGATGAGTGGCCGCTCCGTAGCCCGTCAGACCGGCGTGACTTCCGAAATTGAATTGTGGGGCTTGGTACGGGGCGAATAACGTAGCTTGAGCCTGGGTCGGATGGGTGGCCACTCCAGCTCCGACGGAGTAGCCCGTCAGGCCAGCATTCCAGTTCATGGACATATCGAGGGGGGGTTGAATGGTGTTCCCAAGAAGAAGGTCTGTAAACGAAGTCGGAAACGCCGGAACGCTACTTCCTCCAGTCCAGAACGTGTCAGATGAATCCGAAGAAGGTGTCAGGGCCGAAGATGGAGAGAAATGGGCGAGATCGGGATCCTGGGACATCGCGAAGCTTTGAGGTGTTGCAACAACAGAGCTGGATTGCATCGAAGGTAGGCACACTGGTGATGACGTATCGAGAGGCGAACTTGTGCTCGGCGTTGCAATATTGCTCGGCGTTGCAATCTCGGTTGGCACTGCAACGTTGGTCGGTAATGCAATGCTGGCGCTATGCTGAGTGGCCTGTGTGGGAGCGGAGGGTATATAAGATGGGTGAGGTGCAGGACTATCCTCGCCATCGTCCCCCCCTTCCCCTTCCTGTTCCCCGTTGGCGGCCTCCTCCCCCCCGTTGTTGTCCTCCTCACGTGCCGCTGCGCATGCTCCAGACACCTCTTCTCCATTCCCATCGGCTCCTTCCTCGTTGCTTGTACTCCCTGGGGCTTCAGGACCTTTCGTTACACTGACCCCGGCGTCAGAGTCCTTTTCGGTGATGGCCGTAGTCGGCTCTGGGGATTGGGGCTTGCCCGTGCCCTCGAATTGTCGCATGCCAGCTGCACGAATAGTTAGTATGTGTTGCCTCCCACCGGAGAGTCAGTACTTACTACCATATATGCTGTTCAGAAATTCTCCATACGCTTCAACAAGACAAGTATCGTACTTGTCGTAGGCGTCCGAGAAGTCCCGCCCCCGCCGATCCGTTCCGACATGGAGGCTGCCATGGTCACATGGTTAGTAAGCACGTGTGCAGGCAGCCGACAGAAAAACACTAACCTAGTAATCCGATTACCTTCTTCCGGCGAGATAGGATCGGGTCCACCCATTATCAGGCTGAACGACCAGCCGGTCTTCTTGGCAAGGTGCTCTAGCACGCGGTGGAGCATTGGTCCGAGCTCTTGAATATTCCTGGAGATACGTCGTAGTCAGTGACTAATATTGTCTTGAAGACCCAGTATACTAACTTTCGAATACTCAGTGGATCTACTTCAACACTGTCATCGTCCGAGCTACCCTTTCGGAGTGATGCCCTTTGCTTTGCTTGCTCCAGCTTGAGTTCGTCGATAACCTCCTGTGGCTCGTTCTTGAGTGCCTCTTCGATCCTCTGCCGTATCGCGACGATGTTGGATCCTGCAGGGACCGAATCCTTGACGCGTGCTTCATAGTAAATCTTGGAGTAAATCTCCCAGAGCTTCCCGGTGCGCGTTTTGGGCTGTAGCATGTCATTGAGGAGGCGTGCCATCTTGTTGTTTGCGGCCCGGCTTTCACCCGCACCGGCATGCCAACGCATCCATTGCTGAAGTTGCTAGATACCATGCAGTGAGCTGTGGACGCCGGAAGTGACATAATAAATGTACTCACTTTCTGACGCTTCTCCCAGGCCTTCGCGAGCACTGCAGCTTGTTCGTCGCTCAGAGCTTGGTCGGGTGGAAGATCTGGGAGAGCGGTTGCCCGCTCAGGCCAGCGTTGCGCCCACTTTTGGTACAAGGTGGTCCAGCGCTTCTTGTACTCTTTGCAACCGATCTTGATGTATTCTTTCAGCTCGCCCTCGAGAAAGGCTTTTTGCTCGGTAGTCGTCCAACCGGGAGGTGCCATCTGTACGAGAGTAGGTATAAGTTGATGGGAAGGCGCGTCACGGCGGGGGAGTAGACACGTAGTTCGTCTCGCTGCAGGAGTCCCGTCGCGTATGATGGGAGGTGAACGCACCACCGAGCTTCCAACAGGTCTTATCTGCCACACCATCACGATCAACAAAGCCCCCAGTCCGCCACCCCTACCATTTTGTGGTGGCTTCGACCCAAGCACAATTGAACCTGACGACCAAAAAAATTGAATACAGTTGCTCCTGCCACGAGATAAAATAAGATCAATGACAAACGCTAATAGACATCGTCGACGCTTTGGTAGAATAAGACCCCACGGCCTTGAAGATCTGAGATATCATTTCCCTCCATGGCATTAAGAAGCAGATCTTCAAGAATGCGTATCACCACACGAAGCTTCTGAGCTGCGTCAGCTCCCACATTGCCTTGTGGCGAAGCCGATTGAACAGCGCGCAGCCGACATTCGAGTTGCTCGATAGTAGTGAGCGCGTTATAGATTTTCGAGTAGTCACCGTCACCACTCTGTAAGTACTCGTTGCACAGGGACTCCGCAAACTGGCGAGACGACCCTCTGATCGTATGTCGGAGTGCAAGCTCGACCTGTTTTGTAGTGTCATCTAACTCCATGTTGTCCGTTCGTTTTGGCCTTCCAGCACTATTACGGCGCATTCGTCTCAGCTTTACTATACTAGATCCTGGGTTCAGCTTACCGCCGAGACAGTATGTCGGGTGCTCTTGGTTGGCCAAGCAATGGGACACTATCAGAATGCTGCGACCTAATTGCAAGTTTTAAGATCGTTGAGGGAGAGATGCGCTTGAGGTTTACTTACACCCCATTAGCTTTGTTGCTGATGCGTCTCGCTTGGATCTTTTGATTGATTTTCTTCTTGTGACTACGAAAGAGAGTCAGTGGTTGCGCCCACAAAGTACCAGCCTTCCATACGTTTCATAGTATTTTGCACGGTAGGAACGTGCGGCAAGCACTCGTTCCTCTGGGGTCTTGTATAGTTTGGGACGGCCCATCGAGTGAGCCGTTGAAGTGTTAAGTGAACGTGGTAGCGTGGCTGACTCAGACAGACTGCGCTTACCCATAGGACTTCCCCCCTCGTATAGGAGATTTATACAGCAAACTTGATTGCTAACGAAAACATACCCACAATACTGGTTGGTAGTGAGATGCAGCGCAGATGTAGTGAATCCAGAATCCAGCGGGATTCCGGTTGCACGCAGATAAGCATTCCTGAAGAAATTCGAGTCCACGTAGCTAGTGTAGACTGTATAGGAGATTTACACGAAGAACATGATTCCGTTAGATCTAAACATCGGACTGTCCCATAGTATTACTCCTAGGTAGTGATATCTCGGCTGGACCGAACCGCAGGTCCCGGCGCCGCGTGCCAGTGTGTTCACGTAGTATACTAGGACTGTATGGGAGATTTACACAAAGAACACGATTCCGTTAGATCTTATGACTGTCCCTCAGGTGACTACTAGGACAGTATGGGAGAATAACACTATGAAGTGAACGTGCTCGAGCCTCCGAGTCAAAAACACGGTACACATTCCATTTCCCAACACTTGTCCCGAAAAGTATGATGTCATTTCCAATGGTCCTGCGTGATTTGACTGTTCTACATAAATCTCTATAATGTGACAAGCGCCATTTCACACTTTGATCTTCCTGACAGTATCCCAAGCTAGAAATACCGAAGGATCCGATTACAGTCCAATGCTGAATCGAGATTAACGACAGGCAAGCACCAAATTTCATTCGTCGAGCAAGAAGACATTTGTAGTATATATAACGATGTTACAAAGGCACCGCGGGAGGCATTTTACCAGCAGGCCTAACCACCTTGTTGTCAATCGCCTTGATCACCATCTGACGCCCTTCAGAGATGGCAGTCCCCGGCTGAAGCCGGCGATAGGTTGCACCGCTCACGCGGTCAACCAAAGGGCCTACATTCTCCCTATCGGATGGATATTAGATACTGTGAAATCGATTGTTATGTTTACTTACCAGTTCGAGAACAAACCGACCATCTTGCCCCTAGTGACCAAATAGAACGGCTCAGGTTCGCCCTCGAACGGGAGGAGGAAGTTGGTGCCATTGTGCGCAGCAACGTAGTGCCCGGATGGGACCTTTGGCACGACCTCGGATTGGTCTAGCACCGGGGGGGCTGCTGCGGTCCCCGGAGTGGTGGTGGCCGAGCTGGCAGGCGTCGGAAGATCTGGCACACCTTCGGATTGGTCTGGTACCGGGGGAACTTCTCCGATGGTTGGAGCAGTGGTGGCCAAGCTGGCAGAGGTCGGCAGTGGGGGGGAAGGGGCGCATGTATCTAAAAGCAGTTAGCCAATTTGGAGGAAGGATTCGATCGCGGAATCTTACCAGATCGGGCTGGCGTCCGTGGTATGATTGCACGGACTGCGCCAATGATTTCGGCAGCACGTTCCTCTGACAACTGGATGCCTTGCAGAAGCTCTGCAAGAGCTTGATGATAGCGGTGTTATTAGTAAAGAAGGGAAGTCGAGTGGTAAGATCACGCACCACACATGGTATCGTTCACCAAGATAGAACTCGGCGCGTCGTCAGAGGAACGGATGCTTGCGTCTGCGGCAGTCATGGCAGAAAGTGCAAGTTGTGAGAGTAGTGGGTGGTTGTGGAAAGAGTGTAGTGCAGGTCAGGCTAGGGAAGAACAGAGCGGTAAAGAGCCTGCTTTTATATGTCTCTGACAGTCGCTTCGAACCGAATGGTGGCAGTATTAGATGGCCTCGGGGACCGTGGTGGTGTTGGGCACGACGACCCCGGTGGCGACGCATTCGGTGCTTGGAGGATCATCTCGTGGCATCTGCGACCTTACAGTAACGACGGCGACCTATCATTGTCAATGGTGTACCTGTGGCTGCGCCGCCGCGGCAAAACCGAGAACCACGGTCACTTGCGATTCTGGAGCATCCAAACCGAGGACTACGGTTCTAGTGTAGACCACGCACGTTGCAACTCGTGCTGTTGCCTGCACGCGTTGCAACACTCTCAGGTTGCAATGGCGCACGCCGAGGAAATTCGGCAGGTGGAAGAAAGCTCACGGACAGGTAAGTACTAGGAATGATAGGTGTTGTTTTCTAATTCTTGCCGTCTCAGCAGCGTCATGTCGGCCTCTCCGTTTCAAAAATATCAAGGGATTTAAGGTGCATGAGCAAAAGACGAGCTCAACCGCTGGGCGCCATACCAAGCTACGTAGGGACGCCGCCGGACTTCTACGCCTCGACAAAAAGAGATATATGCTGAAAGCTCAAAAAACTTCCCCCGAAGAAGACTTAGCTCCCTCTGTGCCAGATCATGGCCACCATAACGATGATGTCGACCTATTTCCCATTGATACCCTCCCTCCCACGGCTGATCTCAGTATCCTTGGTGAAGCGCCACCTAGAAAACAGTATGCATCGGTGAGTGGATCTCTCTGAACGTGGCGTACACTTGATGAACATTGGTATCAACTTAGGACCATCCGATCTTGGTCTGGGCACAAGACGACCGGCAAAACTTCCTCGACGAATTTTTACGTTTGGAGGGGAGGTGTGGGAGCTCTGCACTATGCTTCATTTGCAAGACATCACCAGCCTCAATGCGATGCTCCGATTGTGTCGGTACTGATATGCTGTGCGCCACCTGTTTGCTCGAACGTCATCAAGGAACACCCCTGCATCATGTAAAGGTAGGCTCCAACTGAACAAGCGCTCATTTAGTCACCGCTGATCCGTCATAGCAGTGGAATGGCCGCTTCTTCGAGAGAAGAAGTCTGAAGGATCTTGGCCTAAGAATTCAGCTCGGACATCCGAGCGGCGACAGGTGTTATCGGCCCATCCCGGCCGTCAAAGATGACTTTGTCGTCATTCATAGTAACGGTGTCCACTCTGTTGGGGTCGACTTTTGTGGTTGTGAACTGGCAGAGAAACCGTCTCATCAGCTGCTCCGCATGCAATGGTTCCCTGCGAGTACTGACAAACCTCGCACGGCAGTATCATTTGCCGCCCTCGAGTTATTCCACCTCTTATCGTTTGAGTCGAAGGTTTCCGCATACGAGTTTTACAATGCGTTGATGCGCCTGTCGGACAACACAGGGCTTGGAGACACCAAGGTACGTATGTCTCACTCCGTACATTTTATCTGATTCATACCACTTTCCAGGATCGTTATGATCAGTTCCTACGAGTCATCCGAGAATGGCGTCACCTCAAAATGCTGAAACGCTCAGGGCGAGGACACGACAGTGCCGGCGTAGACGCAACTCAGGAGGGGGAGTGTGCGGTGCTCTGCCCAGCATGCCCTCAGCCTGGTAAAAATCTACCTTCCGGGTGGATAGAAGCGCCGCCAGAGAAACGGTAGGCTTCGTGGCAATGGAAATTTAGCAATATGTCTGACTTCTCTCCGGCACGGCCAGATGGCTTTACGGTCTTTTTGTTGCAATAGATGCGAATTTCCGACTGAAGCGCAAGGCGGTATCGAGCGATGCGGCCGATCCTGGGTTGAGCCGTGGATGGGCTTACTTCGTGGAAGAAACAGCATACAAGTCTTATCTCGCCAAGCTCATCAACGAACCGCAACCCGTACGTCATAAAAGTGCTGCATGGCGATTTGTACTAATTTTACATTCTAGAAAAGTAGCTGTTCCAGCCATAACGCCGTGAATGCAGCGGACACGAAGTCAACCGCTGGCCTCGCTGCAACGGGTGTTGGGACTGTTGACTGTGCACGACATGGTTTCAAGCTCCCGTGCGGAGTCGGGGATCTACAGAAAGGTGAAAAGTAGGTCGCAATCAGATTCATAAGAACTCAGATTTTGACCACACGCCGGTTTAGATACGTTAATATGGATTATATGCTATTCTCGGCACTGCGCACCTTTGCTCCATTCCTCGTGCTCAAGATCTCATACGACATCGCGTGTCAATGGTACAAGCATCTATGGAGCAGGATGATGCGCATTCCCAAAGCGTGGCACGTCGATCACAAGTCGAAGGATGTCACGTTCCTGGTACCTAAATTCCACCTTCCTGCCCACGTCACCGAATGCCAGTGGCTCTTTTCCTTCAACCTTGTCCCAGGTGTCGGCCGAACAGACGGCGAAGCCCCAGAACGTGGATGGGCTGACATCAATCCCGCAGCATCTAGTACAAAAGAAATGGGCCCTGGCTCTCGGCGCGACACGGTTGACGATCATTTTGGTGATTGGAATTGGAAAAAGGTGATTAGCTTAGGTAAGTATTGACGAACCGGTTCGAGCCGTTGTCTCATCACCTCGGTAGGCGCCACCATTTTATGCAAAATACAAGAAGCTGTTCCAGAGCGAAACGACCACCGTGAAGACTTTGTTGAATTGACTGAGTCACTCCACTCAAAGTACCCAGATCTCGTGTCAACTTGGGAGCGAGAGGTTCAAGAATGGGAGTTTGACCCGACGAAGCCTAATCCTTTTGAAGTAAAAGCGCATGGTATGCTCCACTCATTCGCGTGTAACATCTGGCTAACTGGTCCATAGAAATTACGCAAGCCGCTATTCGACTGCGCCTCGCCGTAGAGGATACCGTGGCTGCTAGTGAATCAACCCAGCCGCCATTGCATGCAGACGTCACTCCGAGCGTCCTCATAGACACTGGCATTGAGCTAGAGGAACAACAGTAAGTTCCATCCAAGTATCCAGTCTAACAGTCCGCTGATCCTGGTGTCCTTAGGCGACGTCTGGTGGCGGAAACCGAGAAGCTTGGACAGCACGCCACTGATACACAGAAAGCGCAGCTCCAACAAAGAGCTAATGCAGTCATGCGACGGATCAACGCGTGGGTAAAAATACAAACCCTCTTCATTCCTGGAGTCGCCAGTCTACGAGATGCCGCGAGAGAAAAAACAAACATGCCTCACTCTGATCCGCTTCAGCGCCCTCAAGATTTCCCACTTTTTTTGCCATCGTCGATCTCCCGTTCCGTGAGCTGCGACGAGACCCTCGAGCAGATCGAGTGGAAGCTCCGAGAGGGTCAGGCACATGACGCTTTAAACGAGCTGCGTCAGGCGCTACGGTCAAGGGCCTACATGCTGAGATTCAAGGATCGCTTCTTACGAGGACAGGGTGCGAACACGCGTGCACGCAATTGCCTCAAAAACATAGATGCGAAGGTACAAGCCAGTGCCAGCAAATATCGGGCGGCGCATCATGCCCTCGTAGTTCTGGGGGGCCTCTTAGGCAAGGTTGGATGGAAGAACCAGCTTCGTCATCTAGCAGAAGAAGATATTCGTTCGATGACAGATGGGACCAATGATGCTCACAGTGAAGGTCGGAGGAAATTATCATGGATATGGTTGGTTTGTGGTTACTCCGAAGGTGCTGTGGAGGATGATGACAATGCAGGCATGCAAGATGGTGCGTACTAGTCATGCTCATACTCAACCCGCTACCTTTTCTAAATGAAACTTATAGCCATCCGCATTGAGTGGTGCCGGGCACGGGCACGGGCAAACCGGTGGACCGAAGAAGTCGAGCTATTGTTTGAAGAACAGGAGAGAGTCCTCCGCTTCCTGGGCTGGCACGCAGACTGGTGGACTGCCAAGGCTAGTGCTCGGGTGGTTAACGATGCCGCTCTGGAAGAAGGGTTGAGAGCGTATGCTGAACGACAGGCCTCGATACGACATGGCCTCAAACAGCGGTTCCAGCATATGTGGAGAGACACACGGCGCTTCCTTGCGATAGCTGACAAGGGACAAGAAGCGAGAGATGCAATGGAGACCACTCAGCCAGCTGCATGCACGTAACCGTAGAATGTTTTTTTTTGCTCTTGTATAATCCACCCAACTTGTGATGCAATCAGACAAACGTGTTCGTTCACCCCGAGTCCTTATTTCTGTACCACACGTCTACATTATGTTGCATGACTTCAAGACGATGCCACTGGCAGTACATCGCCCGAATGTGCAATACGTTGCAACGTCTGGAAGCGGCGAAGAGCGGGCTGCGTGCTTCTCATCTATGCTAAATGTTGCATGGCTTCAGGACGTTGCATCACCTGAACGCGCAATGCGTTGCAACGTCTGGAAGCCATGCAATGGTGAAGGGAACTTTGGCCTTCAGGACGTTGCATCATCTGAACGCGCAATGCATTGCAACGTCTGGAAGCCATGCAATGGTGAAGGGAACTTTGGCCGCTTCAAGTTTCGTCTTGCAACAAGTTGTGGCGCCCAAACGAGAGTGGGCTGCGTGCTTCTCGCCTATGCTAAATGTTGCATGGCTTCAAGACGATGCATCGCCTGCACGGTCACTGTGTTGCAACGTCTTGAAGCCATAGGGCAGGTTGACACTGGCAGCGTGTTGCAATGAAACGGCGGGGCACGAAGTGATGCACGAGTTGCAATACTAGGGTACTGGATTGGTTGTAATAGTTAGAGAGGTGGGAAGCGGGATTGTATTGCAACGAGGAGGCGGAATGGCTATGCAATAAAACGGCGGGGCACGAAGTGATGTGCGAGTTGCAATACTAGGGTACTGGATTGGTTGCAATAGTTAGAGAGGTGGGAAGCGAGATTGTATTGCAATGAGGAGGCGAAATGGCTACGGAGTAAAGTACAGTCGGATTTGCAACGCAAAGGGCAACAATGACAGGCATCTATGCAACAAGCCTCCAGGATGTGGTGTCAAAGCCGATGGCCCTCCAACCAAGTGCAAGACAGAGCTAGAGGAACTGTCAAGTTGGCTCGAATGCCAGGCTGAAAACAACAAGTACAAGAGATGGGCGGAGAGAATCGGTTGGCCCGCCAAGGAGGACAAGATACAGACAACGATACGAGCATTCGAAGGATACCTGCCTTACTTTAATGGAATTCTATTGCTCGAAACCTTGTGAGTGAATATGGTTAAGAAGATGACATTGCTAATGCTGTCATTAGTAACATCGTCGAAGGCATAGCAACGAGATACAGGCATACTGAGTCTGCTGCTGCGAAATGTAAGTACTTATACTATTGGCTCGAGCAGTATCGCTTGAAGCTTACGTTCCGTTCAGCAAAGCTACTATCATGGTTGGACGGGTTCGACTGTACGAATAAACATGAATTCACTCTCCAACAGCGACAGCAGACGACTGGTAACTGGTTGTTCAAGGAACAGTTGTACGTTGACTGGCGCAAGGGATCGACGAAGTTCGTTTGGTTGCATGGCAAGGGTGTGTAATACTTTACTACTGGGAAATGCGACATCCGACTGCTTGCGCAGCGGGCGCTGGGAAATCTGTTTTAGCGTATGTGGCTACTACGTGCGTTCACATGCCACTCGCTCACGTATTGCAGATCTGCGGTCATTGATGACCTTTCGAACGGACTAGCGGACGACGAGACACTGGCGTATTTCTACTGCGACTTTCGAA
>JBBPQV010000087.1:0-44709 GCA_038092675.1 Boletus rufocinnamomeus
GCCCAGAGGCTACAGTCAGTAAAACTAACTTTCTTGTCGTGACATCTCAGGTCTGATCTCCACTGGCGCACCCGGTTCCTTCCGTCGCGCCGTTCTGCAGATCAATTTTCAGCTCTGTCTCTCTCACTCTCGCGCACGTCCGCGGAGAATACGGCACATCTACATGCCTCCAGCACCTTCGATGACAGCGATCTCGACACCAATCTCTTTGTCCACCGCTGCTGGCTCTCAAAGAATAGATCTCGGGTGCTTTTGTCGCAAGTTTGCTCCTTCTGGTAGTGAGTGACATTGGTTTTTTGATTTATGACCCAACTGTGGCGCCCCATGCGAGCACATGCAGAGGTTGCGATGATCGCACTTCACCAAGAATATGTGTCATGACCAATGGTGTTATAGTCAGCACCGGGCTCAACTTGAAGCGCCTCTTGGCATCCGTTCCGTTCCAAGTCGTGTTGGTGTGCAAGCCTATCTGTTCGCGGATACACACCCCTCACAAATGAATGAAAATGCAGGTCTTCCCCGGGCCCAAATTTTGATAGACCATACTACGTACGGCGTCCTGTTGGACATTCATTCCTCTTTGATTCTCAGTCAAAATCCACCAAATCCTCCTGTTCCTTGTATAACGACAACCATGTCACCGCACCACCTGGCATCACGAACGCTTTCGACTTGGTGTTTCCTTGCTGATCCACGTAATCTTGGTACCTGAGCACGCGTTTGTGAATCAAACCCCTCTGATGTCAGTTGTAAAAAAGCCTTAACACCGCACCCCTCGACCATGGTAGGTTGCACAGTGGAAAATCACACGTTTTGTCTCCTTGTGTTCCTCATACGACTTTGGATAGGTCATTATGGAAAGTTGTCAGATGCTTCCGCGGACATTGGGCAGAGGCACGATTGCCGATGGTAGGTTGATGGCGGGACTGCATGATCATCTTTCCTTACGTCAATTACAACAAAATCTTTCTCGCCGAGTTCCGGATTTCTGGTGAGATCCCTCTTCTCACTGCAAGTCGCTTGGGGATGACATCGCAGCCGGGTGCTCTATGTAGCATCTTTTAATAGCCAGCTGTGTTGTTGGATGTGGTTTGCAATTGGACAACTTGAAACTGACATCAAAAGATTGATTAAGACATGTGACTGATGGCAGGCTCTTGACATCCGTTCCGTTCCAAGTCATGTTGATGTATTCGCAGCCACGCAGCCCTGACAAATTAAAGAAAATACAGGTTCTTTCCCTGGCTCATATTTCGACGGACCGAACAACGTACAGGTTCCTATTGAACATTTCTCTTTGATTCTCAGTCAAAATCAACCAAATCCCCCTGTTCCTTGTATGATGACACCCATTTATTCACACCACCCGTCATCACGAACGCTTTCGAGTTGGTGTTTCCTTGTTGATCCGAGTAATCTTGGTACCTAAATATGCATTGGTAAATCAAACCCACTCTGATGTCGGTTATTAAAATACCATTTAGCACACCGCGGCCCTCGACCATTGGAGCTCCCACAGTAGAAGATCACCCGTTTTGTCTCCTTGTGTTGCTCATAAAATTGGGCTAGGTCATCATAGAAAGTTTGAGCAGGTTGTTGAACGCTCCCGCAAACATGACCTCCCTAATCAGTTGTTACCTTCGGGTAGACACGCGATCGCCGATGCGCAGGACGCTCACTGCATGGTCATTTCTCCTTACGTCAATTACAACAAAATCTTTCCCGCCGAGTTCCGGATTCCTGATGAGATCCGCAACCTCTTCGCATTCCAGGTTGCCGGGGGATGACACTGGAGCCGGGTAAGCATCCCACCAGTTCTTGAGAGCGGATTCTGGCGCGGAGTTAGCGGCAGCAGAGCCGTCGCTCTTCGTAGCATAGATGTGGTAGGACTCTATTATATCCAGGTGTGGATGTTGGTCAGTGGGAATGATACGCTACTAGCACAGTGCTCACTGGCCAACTCGTTCAAATCCTCAGTGTCGGTGCCGAGAGCAGGTGTGGCACAACATCCATCCAGGCCATAGACATTGAGGTCACTCGGATTCTCTACAAATAAAGCATCTGCCAACATAAACTCGATGGTATCGATGGCATCGCTTCTTCCAAACCTGACCCACCTTTGAAGCCTACGTCCTGCAACAACGCTTGGTATTCTTGAAGAAGAATGGCACCAGAGATACAGCCAACATACATCGCCACATTGGACCGCAAGGAATCCGGAAAGGGCTTCTTGGCTATGATCTGTGTGTGCATGAGAACCTCATACACGGCTATGCCTAGTTGACCATACATCATCGAGGCTGACACGTCCTCCAGGCTTGAGAATGCGGTACATTTCTTGCACCACCTTGAGTTTACCCGCGGGCGGTAACAAGTTGAATACGCAGTTAGATAGAATACAATCCACAGAGTTGCTTTCGATCGGCAGATCTCCGTCCAACGTAGCCTTCACGAATGCGACATTGGGCGGCTTGAGGCCTTTGGCGGCTGCGTTGAGTCGCGCCCGAGCAATCATGTCCTAGTGCGTTCATCTGAGGTCAACATATTTCAGCCCCTGAGCTTATCGGACGCACGTCTGAGCCATCTAACCCAATGACTTGTCCAGTGGGACCTACTTTGGCAGCAGCCAAAAAGACGTCTATGCCACCACCGGAGCCGAGGTCAAGCACCGTCTCTCCCTGTCCATATGCAGCCGTTCAGTGACGACATTCGTCCTGTTGTACTACGGACAACAGAAGCTCATCACCCACCTCCTTTATCGCTGCCACCGCAACGGGATTTCCACAGCTCAATCCCATGTGTGCGTCGGCTGGGATCGACTGTAACTCTTCGGAGGAGTATCCAAACGCATTTGCGACGCGCTCGGCATCTGATAGTTGGAGACTCTACAATCACCACGACGAGCGCTTAGATAAAAGTGGGGGTGGTCACATACAGTCTCGATCGGCACCCTCTCGACTTTTCTTGCTATATGCCTCGTTCACGACATTAACAATCGTTGCGTCGTCGTTTGGGGCCACTTTGTTGCAGCACTGGCTCATGGTGAAGGCTTGATATCAACGAACTGTCAGTAGTGAAGAAAGAGCTGTTTCGGAACGTGTGACAATCTAGCTTGACAGGACTCCCTGGGCAGGCAGATCACTTATAGGTGTACGGCTCCCCGATGTTGTGCGAAAATCAGTTAATTCCACACGGAGGGGGAACACCATAACGAGGAGGTATGGAAACAGGACAATGTCAATCATCGACTCAGAGCAGCTGAGTCATCTACGCAGAAAATAGGAATGAACAAGAACGAGCCAAGAGACCAGAGAGTCACTCTGTTTAGGCTGGCATTGACGGGCTCTCTCGACGACGACGCAGGATGCAGGACACAACGACACATGGCACGCGATGCACGGCGAACATACCCCAAACCTCGATGGTCGACTACACTGGGGAAAGGCTGGCCCCCGTTACGTTACGATGCAGGGCCTGCCAGGCCTAGTAAGTTCCTCTTTCCCACGACGACTTCGACGACGCGCACAACGACGACGGCTCGCCTCCCCGACGACTGCAATGACGCACGCAACGACGACAGCTCAGGCAATAACAAACGACAATGCTGCTCTTTCCCACAACGACTGCGACCGCCGACGACGCGTGCAATGACGACGCCGCTGTGATCTGGCCTGGGCCCACGTTAATGCAGGTACAATGTCATGATCAAGTCGAGACAGTGGGCTCGAAGGCTATACGAGGCGCAGGAGGGCCTCGTCGAGGACGACATGGAGTGCCACGATGGAAATACGACGAAAGGGGTCATGGAACGAACGGGATGAGTGGCGCAATGAGTGGCGCACGCCATGATTCGAAGCGAGTCACAACGGGGACGCTAGCTGGAAAACAATGTCAGCAGGAGTGATACACATGCAACTGAACGATGAAGAACATACCTGCGCCATCCACATCATCTGGGAAGCATTCAAGGTGGCCTACTGAACATGTCAACCCACCGCGTCGTCGTCGACGAATCAAATCACGACCTACAAGCATCAGTCGAGACCAGACGAACAGATGTGCATACCAA
Organism: Boletus rufocinnamomeus; assembly: GCA_038092675.1. Taxonomy (NCBI): domain Eukaryota; kingdom Fungi; phylum Basidiomycota; class Agaricomycetes; order Boletales; family Boletaceae; genus Boletus; species Boletus rufocinnamomeus. Next base: position 4,070 of record JBBPQV010000087.1, read on the forward strand.
CTCATATAGTCGCATCTGGACCTTATTTGGCGAATTGGAGGCATCATATAGAGGCTGGGGGAGTATTCCAACAGCACAATGGTTGAGTGCAGTGCTGCAGAGACCGAGGAGACAAGATCTATCGACAGCGACTTACCATTTTAGGACCCGTTATAATACCATATCCGGAAATTGGAGTCTGATGGTGCGCACAGCTGGCCATGGTACACAGGCGATACAGGCCTGATATGACCATTCGTTTGTTGAAAACCTCAGATTTGAGGTACTACCGTACGTACAGTGTCGAATATTTTGAACTGTCTGCACGGCCAATGAATATTTTAGGAATCTTCCTGTGTGTGGACTATTAATAACCGCCACCAAGGCGCAGCTGGGTCAACTAGCCGAGTGGCGATGGCACCCCTTCGGATGACGAAACTGCCCGCCAAGTTCCAAGTTCCAACCCCAATAGTCTCCCCCCGTACCCTACTGCGCGAGCAGTGACTCACAATTCTTTGTCTGACTCACAACTCTTTGTCCCGTGCGAAAACGGCAAGTCTTGAGAGTACTTATACCTGGCGCGGCCATGAGGAACGGTAACAGCGGCTAGCGACCATGGATCTGTATGCCCAACCTCCTTATCAGGATGCAGACTCTAATCCACGATACATCTATTCTAGATCTGCTTCCCCACCAGGGTCTATACATCCCACCATCACGCACACTTCGATCGCCGAACAACGTGGAGAGGTGAGATTGAACGGCCCTCGATTCTCTTCAGCGACTGAGTATTTGCTCCGTAGCACAATGTGGGTGTCTCTGCTCCAAATATCGTCATCTGTGGCGCAACCGGTGCCGGCAAGTCGTCCATCATCAACCTCATTGCCGGACAGAAACTTGCGCACACCTCCAACGACACTCACGGGGGTACGTTGAAGCATGGACGGTACATCGTCTCGCCGAACGGGATGCCGTGCGCCCTCTGGGACACCCCTGGACTGGACGAGGTTAGTGAGGGGACGGCACCGATCAGGCCAGCGGAAAGTGATCTGGAAATGTGGATGCGGGGACTGGCACGTTCAGAGGGCATCCACCTCATCATATATTGCATCCGCGATGCCCGACTCCTTAAGGCCCTCAAGCGAAACTACGACCTACTCTACGTCAGAGTTTGTCGAAAGAAGGTGCCTGTCGCGTTGGTCGTGACTGGCCTGGAGTACCAGCAAGGCGAGATGGAGACGTGGTGGGCTGCAAACGAGGCGGTGCTACAGCGGCATGGGATGCAGTTCGATGCGCATGCGTGCGTCACAACACTGGACGTCAAGGATCAAGTCATACAGCAACGGCGCTCCGATTCACAGAGGGTCCTGCGCGAGCTCGTGGTTCAGTACTCCGGGCGCCCGGCTTGGAAACCCAAACCATCGTGTATATCATCTCTCATCCGTATGTTCAGAACGAAGAAGAGTGAAACTACTCGGAGGGATCAACTGTGACATCGTATCCGCCAGTAACGTTTCCGCACCCGTCCCATCAAGCTCTCATCGGACACATCCCAGTCCGCGGCAGCACACACCGTAGTCAACTACCCTTTTCCATCCACTTCCGTTCGTTCCTTGATCAGGCATTCATCAGCCTAAACTTGTTCTTGTTACGTGTACTTATATAGTTCATCCGCATGTGTATCGATAGTATGATCTCGCATTCAACTGCCAGAATATTTCCATATTTCGTCACATCGTCGGAACGAGTGCGCCCCGATCGTTACCGCTCTTATTTACTAACCCCAGGCCCATGTACTGCTTCGTTCGATCATTGCAATCCGGGGTAAATTGAAGTCAAGGTCATCCCTAGGACCTTTTTCTTTCTCAATCTGTCATTATGGTTCCTGTTCCGGGTGCCGTTTCAAGCATTGTTTCAATTTATCATGTGACCTTTGGTCAACCGATCTCTCGACGATGAATCGATGACGCACGGCGAACATATCCCGAATCTCGATGGTCGAATGCACTGGGGAAAGGCTGGCCCCGCTGCGTTACCATGCAGGACCTGCCAGGCCCAGTACCCTGGCCAAGTCCCTCTCTCCCACGACGACTTCGACGACGCGTGCAACGATGACGGCTCGAGCAATAACAAACGATAACGCTACTCTCTCCCGCGACAACTGCGACGACGCGTGCACGACCGCTGCGATCTGGCCTGGGCCCATGTTAATGCAGTGTGACGATGCGCTGTCCAGGTCGACACAATCCATCGCATCCACGGGGCGTCCACTACACGAGATGACGCCGATCGCCGTCCCCACAACAGGAAGACCACAAACCGAGACGACATTGATCGCCGTAAATTTTGCTAAGGTCGAAAATTGTTGTAGGACAGTAGTACCCTTCCTCGCTTGTGGCCATAGCACTGTATACATTATGGTGGTGCTATGGTATATACCAGACGCGCGGGACCGTCTTGAATCATGAACAAGGCAGCGGACCTGTACCACGGTTGGTGTGGGTACGGGTGCGGGTACTACGTCACCCATACCCGGGCGTTTACCTGTGTCACTGCCTACTCTGCATGAAGATAAGCACGTACGGTGATAAGGATAAGCACAGTGGCAGTAGTGCAGATCATGATGGGCACAGTGGCGGTAGCGCAGATGTGATTATGGGCGCGGTGGCAGTAGCACGGATGACGGGCCGGCAGTAGCACAGACTACACGCGGACTTCGACAGTGCAAAAACTCCATAGATGGCGCAAGGCGAGTTGTCCCAGTTCAAAATATTTGACTAGAATAACGTACCGCAGAAGTTGCGCAGATATGACCAAGTGAGTGGTCGGAACGACGAACTCGGAATACTTGATTGGCGTGCCAGTGATCTGTGCTTCAAGTTGTACTGCAGGTATGTGAGTACTTCAACAGTGCGATTACGTGCGGACGAGCTGAGTGGAAGTTGGTCCAAGGAGTCCCAAATAGGTGATGCGCGGCGGCGGTACTTGGCGCTAATCTCTCTTTCAAGTTGCCAGTTCGAAATTCGAATACACAGGATCTCGTGCTCTCTGCATTCCAGATCTAACCAAATTCATGCAAACCGGGATATCATACGATCCGATTTCTGTAGTGCGATGAGCCCCGGCTCGAACAAGAAAAGGGAGGGCGCAAGCAAAGCACAAACAGATCTTGAAAGTACTTATACTTGGCGCGGCCATGAGGAACGGTAACAGTGGCTAGCGACAATGGATATGTACGCCCAACCCCCTTATCAGGATGCAGACTCTAATCCACGATACATTTATTCTAGATCTGCTTCCCCACGTCCTGGGTCTACACATCCTACCACCGAACAACGCGGAGAGGTGAGATTGAACGGCCTTTGATTCTCTTCAGCGACTGAGTATTTACTCCGTAGCACGACGCGGGTCTCTCTGCTCCAAATGTCGTCATCTGTGGTGAAACTGGTGCCGGCAAGTCGTCCATTATCAACCTCATTGCTGGAGAGAACCTCGCGCACATCTCCAACGACGCTGGCGGGTGTGCGTTCCAACATCAACGGTACAACGTCTCACTGAACGGGATATCGTGCGCCCTCTGGGACACCACGGTCCCGGACGAGGTTAGTGGGGGGATGGTACCTGCCAGGCCAGCGGAAAGCAATCTGAGAGCGTGGATGCGAGAACTGGCATATTCAGAGGGCATCCACCTCATCATCTATTGCATCCCCGCCACCGGACACGCTAAGGTACTCAAACGAAGGTACGACACGGTCTTTCGGAAGAAGGTACCTGTCGCGTTGGTCGTGACTGGCCTGGAACACAAGCAAGGCGAGATGGAGATGTGGTGGAATGAGAACGAGGCGGTTCTGCGGCGGTATGGGATGCGGTTCGACGCACATGCATGCGTGACGACACTGGATGTCGAGGATCAAGTCATACAGCAACGGCGCTCTGATTCACAGAGACTTCTACGCGAGCTCGTGGTTCAGTATTCAGGGCTCCCAGCTCGAAAAATCGATCCACCGTTTGTATCGTCTATCTTGCTCAGGTTCCGCGCTGCCTTCAGCTGGACGAAGGATGCTCTTAGAACGAAGAAGAGTACAGCCGTTCCCGGCGCATCCGCAAATCCCCTTCCCCATACCCCCCCCCCCCAACCACCCCTTCCACCTCCACCTTGAATACCCCCAATTCAGCACACAACGCGCCTGGCTTCGAAGCAAACCAGGGGACATTGCCAGAAACCTGTCAGCGCTACTCAGCGATCCCAAATAGACGCTCTCCTTCATCCATGCCACAAGGCACATAGAAAGCACCTTCGGTAGCCTTACCCCCCCGAAACCCCGTCTAAACCGCCATTTCATAGCCTCCCCCATTCCCCCATCTCTTACACCTCGTTCCAGAGTACGATAGACCGAACTGTACATATTGATCAACTGCACTGTTGAGTGTGTTTCCGGTCAATACATGGTTTCGGGTTTTTCCCCTAGTGAACAAACTCCGTTCAGTGTCACTTCATCGATTCCCTTCGTGGATGGCGAAGACAGGAGTCCACACCGGCTAACTTAGTTCCGGTGTGGTATCGCATGGGAACGCAGAAGTGCAGTGTTCCCCTTGGCACCATGGGAGCGTACTCACCCTGAGATCAGAGCGACGTCGAGCAGGGGTCCGTTTTGGGGGGAAGCCGCATTGAGAATCTCGATCTCCGGGTTGATGGGGTTACCGAGCTCTGCCCTGTGCCTCGAATGCAGTCAGTACAAGAAGCAGCAAAATTTAAGAGCTGGGAGACAGATTGAAGCATTGTGCACAGCATCAAAATTAGAGGATGTACCCCATCAGGAACGCTGAGTGGTCGTAGACCGTAATACAATGACTATGAGCTTGCTGTGCTACGGTATTTCATCGGCCTCTAATATTAGATCATATGAACCAAGTTCATCTATCATGGCACTCGATGGCGCGATTCCATTGGATCGGCATTATTTGATTCTCATGATCACCAAACGCCAGTCTCAAAACACCGGGTTCGACTGAGGAATGTTCATCGTCGACGAGTCGATCACAAAAGAAGATCTCGCATGCTGCGAAATGGGCATAGCGACGATAACCGGGAAAAGCTGCAAATATAAAGTAGAGGACGACCTATGCAAAACATCGATGAACTACATGTTTTGCGGAGAGTGGGCATGACCTACACACTGGCGATCCTGGGCCCTTAAAAAAGCCAGCCCCGAGAAAAAGGGAAGTAGTCATGAAACTGTTCAAGTTCGTCCCCTCGGCATTATGGCGAGAAAAGTCCCTAGCAGAGATAACGTTGAAACTGAACACGAAATCTGCTCCATACTTCTCAATGAGGTTCTAGATCGTGGACATACTCGTTGTCCGACGTCACAATCCTAGTTAGAGCTAGTTGCCTAAAGCGGGAAAGCTAACCACCATATGCATCAGCTGAGTCCGGCAACAGTGTGTCAGCAAAGATGACACCGACGGAAGATAAGCCCGTCTGTGCAAATAAGATAACAAGCCACAATCCCACTGAAAGGCCAACCAGATAGGACGCGGCCCGTAATAAACTTCCAGTCACTACACCAACAGACGAGAAGTTAGGACCGTCAACCGCCATCGGGAACACCGGCACCAAACAATGCAACGCGATATCTTCCGCCACTGGTCGCGATGCAAAAGGTCGGAGCATTATTGGCGTGGTCGGGGTTTAAGGTGAACGTCACATGTCCAGGAAAACCACTGGGTACGTTCGACGGATATTCGCGACGTAAACTTTCCAAGCCTCGGGAAGGACACTATTTTTCGAGAGGACATGCAGCGTGATTCGTCCAAAAGAAGTGATTGTTCCGAGGGAGCGCCAACAAAACGCACGAGCGACACTGGCACACTTCTGGGGTGTACAGTAACCAGTTGACTGGGAGGATGTTGACTCTTGAGCAAACAAAAGGAAGATAGATAGCAAGTTCCTCGTTGAGAAAGGCGGCATTGGACCAGTGTCGAGTTGGCTGTGTCGTGTCAATCCATCTAGAAGCTTCTAAGATTCATTCTTTACTCTGCAGAAGTGAGCAAAGGAGTCGAACCTCGGCAACGTGAGACTGAACACGACTGTCGCGAACTTTGTCAGATGCTGACGGTCCTCGGAGTCGCAAAAGCTGCTTTCTAAAGATATCTTGTGATAAATCACGAGATGGAATTGTGAGTCCAACCGGAAGAGGCCCTGCCAGTGGTACCCTTCAACAAGACTTGCCTCCGAATCTGATCATGCCGGAAATATTATGCCAAGGAAAGTTGACAACTTGAACGGGGAGTTCTGTCCCACGATACGGTCCACTAGCTTGGAACTCCACGATCTGGTTACGCCTGAAAGCACAGTTGCAAGTACTAGACCGACCCGGTGAGGCGGGTTCAAGAGTTCAACTTGAAGCAACGCCGACAGTTACTTATGTTTCGGTTCCGATGGAGAAGTTGCGGCCCGGGTCGCCGTTGCGCAGGGCCTCTCGTAAGGCGTGGGGCGTTGCAATCAGTACTTCTGGTGATCAGAACTTACTCTACAAACAGGTACGAATGATAGTGTGTGATACCCCTATGGTTATTTTTGCATCACTACAGAGATAAAAGTTTAGCTACTACATACTTCGACGCGGTGTTAAGCGGAGCGCAAACGAGTAGGCTGCTAATGCACTTGGAAGACCGTTGTATCGCATCACCCTCCGACTGACGTTTTGAACTGGAGCGTTCTTGAGCTCGACTTGAGTTGTCACCTGATTTATGTCACCTTCAGTTGATTCCGAGTGTTGCATTGCCATTACTTGGCATTTGTTTTGCCAACGTCGATTGGTCGGAGGGAGGAACGTTATGCAACTCTGTCGTAGAACCTGCCGCGTCGGCGGCAGATGAGACAATGTACTTTGAAGGAGGACACTTCATTGTTCCACAGCGCTTGAACTCGACTATACTGAGCACATCTTTGCCAGCAGACCCCAGGCTCCTCCTCCTCAGTTCCGTTCGGTCGGTTACTCGCGTGAGTGCTATCATTTGTAGGTTCTTCAGAGCGGTCGGATCGCCTCTTGGACGGAATAACGACGACATCGGGTTTGCAGCATGATGTCGCCCGGCCGTGATTTTGAGCGAGTCATCTGATCGTTTTACTGAAAGGTGATGCCTAATCTCTGTAACAGATTCTCGCACGCCGTCGACCTTCAGACCACGGAGACTCTCAAGCGCAGCCACAGACGCATCAATGAAGGGTCAGCCTCCTCTTTTGCCTTGGTGCTGATACGAGATGTTAGCCAGGGAGGTACCTCATAATAAATACTATCTCTCTCGAGCAACTTTGATTTTGGTAGACAGAGACTGTTCAACTTGTCCATTCCATATAGGCAAAACTGCGTTGAGGCATCTATCCACTAGGGATTTCTCGCTCGACGGATCAAGGGAATCTGAGTCCTCTGAAGCAAGCTGCAAAAAATACTTGAGCAGCATGTCTGGGTCATCGCAACGATTTGCTTTCTCGAGGTCTTTCTCAACCCATGGGCAGAAGTAGTTAACACTTGGTTTATATGGCATTATGTAATCTTTCGTCATAACGGTATTAGACGTACGGACCTAGCTCCAGGAAAGTCCAGGAAAACTGCTTGCCGTAGAAAGGCCTAGGTTATCCGGCGTAGATTGAAGCACGTCCGCATCTGGAGCCGTAACCGTGGAACATTTCGGTGAAGTCGGCGTGGTCGTCCTTTCCTTCAGCCAACTCTTCAAAGGACAAGGCCCTCTCCCGTCTTTCTTGCACCCACGGCAACCACGTCCGTGGCGGACCATCATCACATGTAAACCATATTTAAGCTCAGGAGGAATCTTGAGCTCCAAATGAGCCTGCGCCTCAACACGATCCGCAGTCTTCGGGACCCATCCCAGCAATTTCGACAGCCGAAACACATGCGTGTCTACCGCGAACGTCTGTCGTCCGAGACAAAACGACAACACACACGCAGCCGTTTTGGGACCGACGCCGTTGAGTGAGATGAGCTCTTGCATCGCATGTTCGTCCGTCACTCCTGGCGCTGCGAGGTGCTGGAGGTCGTACCGTCCGTGTTTCTTCTTCACCGCAGTGAGCGCCTCCTGGATGATCTTTGCCTTGCGATTCGCAAGACCGCCCGACCGAATAGTATCTGCTATCATCTGTCTGTCCGCGTTCGCCATCTTTTCGAAACCGGGTTCGCCCTGGCCGAAAGCGCTGTCTAAGGAGCGTTTGGCAGCAGAACTATTGGCAGACGAGGTGTTCTGAGAGAGAACCGTTCCAATGAGCGCGTCGATGACGTTTGGCGTGTGCCCGCAAGTCATTGCAGAATTTGAATCCGCCAGAGGTGCGTTGTGGACTGGAGCCCCTCCTGGCGTGTGCGAAGCCAGAAGCGCATAAATAGCCCGCGCATCTTCCGTGGATGGATTAAGGAAGTCAGGAAATGGCGAACTGATAGTGTGATGAGCGAGCAACTTCAGTTTCTTTGAGGCGTGTGTAGAGAGTTCATCCGGGCTGGTGGTGTTCGCGTCGTTGTCGGCCTGAACGGCCGTGTCTCGTGGTGGTGGAGGTGACGTTGATCGATGGCGTTTCATTGCCACGGAAGAGCCGTGAGATCCTGAGTCCAAATTCATGAGAACACTCAAAATGCTTGCAAGCTGTGGTGCGAAAACGCACCTTGGATGGTGGAACGGCAAATGCCAGTAACCTTAACCTTGGACCAGGGTTCAGCTTGCCTGGGAGCTGATGTAATCGACCAGTTGCAGCTGGTGGCTGAAGACTACCATCACCATCAGATTCCAGAAGTTCGAGACTCTGAGTTTTGTTGGCCCGGTATGTCCAAGCACTGTTACCCAGACACCGTTACCAACCAGATGTTATCGCATCGCCGCTAAAACTCCAAGCACCTAGTCAGCAGGTCTGTTGGAGACATGATGTAGTGCCACTGACGCGGGTTTACCATCCCCAAGGTGCTTCTTTCCAAGTTGGAGCCACCGCCTCCTTCACTACCAAGTAAACGATTAACGTCAAGCTTCAGACTCCACCAGTCTAATGACTCAGCATCAAACATCGAGGTCCTCCCGGTATGCCTCCAACTGGACGCAATTATTACAACAAGATCGTGAATTTGGAGCTGAACACCTACCCTTGCAGAATCCGTTTGGCGCGGATGTCTTCTGACCCGGTGGTCATCGGTCGTCGGTCAGCCCCTTTTCTTGCGTTCACCTGACAACCATCAAGATGACGGCGTCGTTCATATCCACTGCATTCTGATGGGCGTAATGTGGGCTCTTTCAATCCCAAGAAAGTTTAGCTCCTCGCTGTCCTGGTCCTGGAGGTTGGGGTAACTTCTTTCCTCGATGACAGATTTCCCATGGTTGGATGCCCTTGTTCCGGATATGGTTACCGGGTGCCGACGGGACTAATTGTGGTGATAACGAACCGAGACAACGGTACGGTAACATATGGGTCCGGCGAACCGTTATCATATTGAATTAACCCAGTTTGGGTCTATGGCATCACTCCCGGAGCGGATTTTTGGTGGATTTTGAAACAAATTGACAGAACTGACTCGTCCCCCGCGGAAATAATTGTTTTAATCCTGCCTGTGGCCAATTGACGAACAGACTGACATGGGTGTGGACAAGGCAAAGGTGTGTCATTTCCGAGGACGTAGGGGATATATAACACATTGGGCTGTGCTTCGGATGTATGTGATAACATGATATTTGTTGCAAGCCAAAACATGAGAGTATGACGGAAGAGACTAGGGACTGACCAAAATGATTGATGTAGTAGTATCAACTTGTGCTGGTGAACGATGAGGAGAAAATTGAGAGTGAGAGGATATAATGGGAGGATCGCAACTGCCCCGAATCACCTCTTTCGTCCAGATATAATACAGGCATCCAAACGCTTCCAGAACTTGGTCGAGGTCCGGCCGGGTCGTTTTGGGGTTTTAATTCCGTGTCATGTGGAACGATGAGAGGCGTCACCACTTTGGTCTTGTTGGTGAGAAAAAAGTGACGATCGGCGGCGAAAACATCCAGTCAGCCCTCACGACTAGCGGCGAAACCGCGCTGAGCCTGAGCCTGAGCAAGAGGCGGTACCCCGTCACCTGCCGTTAGAGGAGCCGCATTCGTGCCTGAAATAGCAACTCTTTCCGATTGTCGAGAACGTCGTTAACGTTACACGTATAACGTCGAGCATCCTCAAACGGTGTGCAACTTCCATAAGGAGCGGCCAGCGGGCGACCCCGAAGCTTACTAAGCAGCGCCGACGATCGCTTCCATCCTACCCAGCGGGCTTCGTGTTCCGTGGCGTCCAAAGTGGGCACACCGCATGCGCAGGCGAAAGCTTCTCATCAAATTGCGCGACAAAGTAACGAAATACGCACTGCCAGGCCTCCGAGTGGCGCTCGAACTTCCGTCCATTTCAAAACGCAGTCAGACAGTGACAGCAGGAAAAAGAATCGATGCCAGTGTTAGGGTCAGATGGCGGGGAACATTTAGTCGAGGATGGAAGCCCAAGTGCGTAGCCGCCATAACGTCTGGCAATCAGACCGAAAACTGAATGACACCCCGCCCGTCGGGCTGTGCCTCGAGTGCGTTCCAGAGCGTTTGAAAGGAAAAGGAGCGAGAGATCAAACCCTGTATGAGATGGAGAGGATGCAAACGAGGAGACGGGACGACCCTCGTAACCAACCTCGATTGTCACGGGTTGACCCGCTTAGTCATCGATGAAGCCACCATCATCCTTCAAGCTGACTTTCCAGGAATCCATGGCTAGTGGAAGTGCCTGTGCGATGGACACTTCCGTTTACTCATTAGTGGGGCTTCTAGGTCCCTGCGGAGTGCATGAACTCTCCATTTCGTATCCCGTAAGTGCCAATTAACCTTCCGGACCACTCAGGCTCGTTCACCAATGACCCGTTTAATGTATAATCGCTCGAAAGGCCGACGAGGGACCGGCCGGATCATCGGTAAGGGTTGGATTCCATCCCACTTTCCATAACCTGCGATGCTCGCGATGCGTACCATACGATTGAGCGATTTTGCGACCAGAAGGTAACATTGAACTTGCATTCTATGGCAATTGCAGCCTTGGCGTGATTGAGCCCGTCGCTTCAGGTAAAATTCCATATCTCGCTCGTGGTTTCACGCATCATGAATCGCATCACTGCGGAGCAGGTTCTGTCTCCGAGCGAGTCCTGGCACAAGGATGTACCGCTCCTCACGGTGGTAGGCGTAACACGCCACGTTTGTCCCTGTCACATTGCCATGCCCATGCGGCGCAAAATATCCGAACCGTCTGCATGCGTTCACAGCTTCCGCCCCCTTTGAGTCTACTTAATCTCGCATTGTCCGCTCTATAGGGTTATAGTAGCGGTTTCCACACACGGAACAGTCGCATCATCCTACATTCCTATCGCGACTGAGTTTCCGTACTGGATGATTCAATGATGTTCATTGCTAATGCATTTGCCCTATAAGCTCTCATTATCACTACGCATTCATGTATGACTCGGCTTGGCTCGTACTAACCCTCGTTGATCTTAGATCGCTCCTAACGTGACTGGTGGAATGCAACCATGTTGATTGCTGGGTCACCGACCTATCTCGGCGTGCGCTGATCGCGTTCAATTCGTTCCTTTCACATCGGTATCACGTGGAAATCGATGTGCCGAAATGTTCGCCGCGAGTAGGGAATTACGCCAGAGTTCGCCATCTGATCAATGAAGTCATATCTCTAATCGATTCCCGGATACCGACTTGAAGAACAAAGGTTCGGCTGAAACTCGTAGGTCCCTAACCAGTGCTGTCACTATCGAAAAGCCCAAACGAGTTTGTTCTTTGTTTGCTGGTGAACTCTTCTTCAATCTGCGAAGTGCACGAATGACGCTGATAAGGAATTGAATCACATCACTCAGTCTGGTAACCCCCAGAAGCCATTCATTTATCATTCATCACCTACCCTGAGCCTGACTCGCTCACAATCACAGTTGAGTTTAATCGCGATCCACTTGTGGGAGAAGAGCGGCGGTTGCCGGCCTGAATAGCACCTTTGAGTCACTGGCCAATGGTATTATTTCGCAGAAATATTCTCAATGCAGGCACTATCTTCTCCCGCGTTCTCGCGCTGATGGCTCACTTGCCTAGATCGTGCTTGAAAGCCAACCCATTGTTCGCTGGTTTTGACTGTACGTTCGCGCGTTCTCCACGCTCAGGCGCATCAGATTCTGACTCGCGTGCGATCGGGATGTGGTGTGATTATAAGACGGTGTGTGTTAAGTATAGACGTGGAACGGCAGTCTTCCGCCCGTCTGCCAAGTCCGATCAGTCACCTATTGAGTGCAAAAGTGGGCACAATTTTGCCATTCATCTCAGGCATTCAGTACAAAAATAACGCAACGTCCGACGTATTATCTCACATCCGGTTTGACAGTGATTCGGTCCTTCATCTCACCTTCCACCGATATCCAGAAAGAGTCAGAGCTTTAGGCCAAGAATTCCGGGTGGTTGCTAAGGTGCTACCAAGCCTTCCGAGTCAACACCCGGTTGAGAAGTCGACATCTCACCTTACCTCCTCCGACGCATTCCCAGTGTGTCGGGACAGAGTTACCCACGATGGGGGCAGCCGACACGAGGCATGAATGTGACATGCAATCTTCCAAAGAAAGCAAAGCGTCTCAGCGCCATAGACGCCTTATCGCCGAAGAGACCCGTAGAAGCGATTGACTGTCCCTATGTAGGCAGTGTGAAGTTGATCATCCCTCGCGATCGCTCGCCGCTGTGGGGCATGCTTCCTCATTGTTCTCGTATTACCACATCCACATGGCCCAGGTCTACTATGGTCACGCTATGACTCGGACGCTTACACCACGCGCTGACCCGGACTCTGGGGGGACGGTGATGAAGAACGATATCGCAGATACGGGATAAACGGGCACCACGTGTTGAGAACGCTCGCGAGGACACCGCCTTCCCTCCCCCCCCACCACCCCACGCTTTTTCGTGAGGGCCCTCTTTTTCAATGGTATTCGTCCGAGGGATCCCGATCCTCCACAGCCGTACTATCGCCCTCATGGTTTCCGCATTCAGACACAGCCACGTCATTTGACATGCGCGTGGGCTGTTAATGCGCCCCTCCGCTGGACGGTCACTGTCACCTGTGACAGCGCATCGTATGTATGTGGTGGAGAGGAAACCTCGCCTAGGAAGCTTGCAAGGCGCCTCGTGGCACGGCGTTTATGCACCATCGGTCCCCCCCCTCTTTAAAATGGTCACACCCATTGCAAATGGGGCATTCTACTGGCCTAGTCAGTGCGTGGCTTTATCGCCGTGGTCGGTTTCCCCACCATCTTTGTGGCTCTTGATCTGTCCACTAGCGCCTGTGCGCAATTTCAAATCAATTGTTGAAGAAAGCGGTGTCAGGATTGTGATGCGCCCACTTTTGATGAGTTCTCTCAGTTCTCCCTAAACCTGAACGCCCCTGCTAGACATCTCAACCGACGCGTGCCTCCCGGACTCCAGACCAACGTTTTGCTCATGAGGCTGTATCAGGGTGGCCCCTTTTTGCTCGGAACAATCAGTGGTTCACCCATGGATGACGTATGATAATATGTTTCAGGTGGCGTCTTCGGGGAGTGTGTCTCCAGTTGTACAAGTCGATTGTCGGCTTAGCTGGGTATTCCTCCGGGCGTCGGAGAGATAAGAGCGCCGAATGCTGTACATTGATATATCTGATCACGTTTCATCTGAATGGGCTCCTTGAATTCGGGTTTGTTTGCCCAAAGACAAGATGCGATGCCCTGATCGGAGTATCGACCGATGCTCCGTTTTTCGTTCAGCCGTGAGCTCCTTCACCCGCTCAGTGAAGAATGAGCAAAAGTGCATTCACCTTGTCAATTCGATACGTTCCGGCTTCACCTGGCCCCTGGGACCTGAGGTTTGAAATGCCAGGACGTCAACCGGGTCACTCGATAATGATCCGTTCATTTATTGTTTCGAGCCACAACGCCCATACTGCGACTAACCCAAGTCATACTGATTCCGGGTTATTCCGATCAAGGAGTGACGCATTTAGACTTTTGCGGGGGAGGTTTCGATTGATTGTTGCAGAGAACGACGGACGGAGCATCACAATGCTGAGAGGACATGCCCAAGTCTCCCTGAAGGTTGACTTTTCGCCGATTTACGACATCCGCCCCGCGACTTGCCACGCTAAAGGGCACATTTCTCCCACACGCCTTCGATTTTTGTATTTTTGGGAAACGGCGGGTGGTTTCTTGGGAGTCAGACGAGAAAATGTCCGCGGCGGTGCCCGACACGTGGTGCGTAATGGATCATGGATTGCAAGCGCAATGGAATTTGGACGAAGGGTGCGAGAGTGAGCTTCGCTCCATCATCCGCCACATACGATGTATGGAACCACATTTTCCCATCCCAATAATTACGCACTTTTCTTTTTTTCCAAGACCGACTTACCCGGTTGACCCAAGACCCGTGTGCCGTGCACAGCGGAGGTGGAGAAAAAGAAGAAGAATAGTAGGACATATGGCGTCATCCTGTTCACGAGATGGCCTCCAGGTGGAGTCCGGGGCGAGTGGAGACGAGTGCTGTACACTAGTGCAAGTTGCTACAGCTACATCCCCTGATGACGTCGACCGCTTTCGGAATCGCCGTGCCCAGTACCCACTGGGAGGCTGTGAAGAACTACGGAGCATGTTCACGACATACGAGAGATCGGGAGTGCGGCGCGTGGGGAGCCGGGTAGATATCGGACATGGAACCGATGAAAATGGTACACAGAAAGAGATGGGTCTGACCCTCGAACGGTAGCTATCGGGAGGGGGGGGCGTAGAGTAGTACCGAGATAGCCAGCGATAGGGATGGCCGCAAAGGTAAATCACACCAGCGCCTCCACAGCCACTAGGGGAGGGTCCAGATGGATGCTGGCACTGAGGCGCTTTTTCGATGGCGTCGCACGTTGGGAGAGGAGAGACGGACTGTTGGGTCAGAGATTCCATAAAAGGAATGTTGAAGGTCTCAATGCTGTGCTTGCTGCTGCTGCGCAAATCTGGTTGCAGGCTAGCACTAGTGGACGGAACGGACCTACAGAGAGCGATCCAAGCCAGCGGGGCCTGTCGGCGGAGACATCTCTGGGGCGAACCAGTGGTCGTGCCGCGGGAAGAGGTGCGGCCAAATGGAAGGTATTACGTGTGTCAAGTTTAACGAGTCAGGATCTGAATTTGCAGATAAGGAGGAGGGAAAAATACGGAATTTTTAGCGAAATTGGGAGAAGATATCTTGGGAATTTCGCCGGCCGAGGAAGGTGGCAAAAACGGCGAAAAGACAATAAGAAAATTGTTTGGGCGGTGTTTGTACACGGAATGGACGCGAAATTGGTCTCATACGACAAAGCACGGGTGTCGATTTGATAAGCGTGCATCTCCCGTCCACCTTCATTGTCTCACCAATCCGGGTCTTCTCGTACGAATCCGGTATCGTGCCCCTGGGCCATCCCATCCCAAGGTTTAGGTTTCGAGCGCATGTCGAACGAACGTATATAACGAGTAGTCCGTATTGTCTGTGGCTTTTTGTGCCCCACCTGCCCAATTGTTTGCGATCGCGCTTGTGTGACAACGATATCCGTCAGTAGCCTCGTTCCCGCCAGCGAAACCTCATTATTCAACCCCAGCGTCATTATCTCTTTCCCTCCCACTATCCCCCCCTCTCTCCCGAACGAGTTTGCTCACCCAGCAGCCATTGTTCATCGTTCATCGCTGAACAATCATGCCTGCGCTTCGCACTCGCGATACCCCTTCTCAATGTGAGTCTTCTCTGCACGCTAATCAGCTCGTCGTCGTCATCGATCAGCGCCTGACCACTCACCGTGCGCAGCACTTGAGGTGATTGCGGACACCATCCAAACGCCATCCCTGGCCATAGTTTCACCGACGCCGCGCGCCATCTCCTTCCCTTTCAACCAAACCGAAGCCTGTCCTTACCCGTCTCCAACGTCTTCTCCCTTTGAGCCAGATCTCCGGAAGCTCACGCTCAGCCCACAACCCACGCTCGTTCGCACTCTTTCTCCATTTTCACCCTCAGAAACATCGTGCATCACGTCATCGTCGACATCCATGTTCTCCACGTCGCCAACAACGACCTCACTCTCCACGTTCCCCGCGTCGCCATCATCGTCGCAGAAACGGCGCAAGTCGTCCATTTGCAGCGACATCGAGCGAAGACCCAAGAAGGGCGACGAGGATTACATCAAACGCCCCGAGAACGCGTTCATCCTATTCCGCAGAAAATGCTGCGAAGACCGTCAGGCAGCCCAGGAGGAGGCGGCAGCACTCGATGGGCCAGCAAAGAAGCAGCGCCAGGCCGACCTATCCAAAACGATCAGCCAACAATGGAAGGCACTCTCTCCCGAGGAGCGTCTGTATTGGGAGGAGTTGGCAAAGGAGAAGAAGAAGGAGCACGAGCAGATGTACCCCAATTACGTTTATCGACCCCAGAGGACCAAGGACCGGAAGGGAAAGAAGGGGAAGCGTGGTGAAGAAGACTCGGAAACCAACATCTCGTTCGTCCTTCCCCTGTGCGCACCCGCAGTAGGCAAGAATCACGGCCGCTCGTCCTCGGCTCCTACGCCGCCACCTCGCCAGACCATCCAGATTCCGTCGGTCTACATGCCCTCGTGCCCTACGTCACCATCAATGGTCCCGATGATCAACCGGAGAGCATCGCATCCGGATCACGGATCAAGTTCGTCTTCCCAATTCGATTTCGTGGCTTCGAATACTGCTATGCCCCAGCAGCAATATTCCCCGTCGGAAGTGTTCCCAGGCGTCAATGTAAGTCATTGGGATCGCTCTGAATGGACCGTTTACTGATCGCTTTCGATAGGCCGGTGGTCTTTACCATGGAATGCCCGAAAACCCGCATCCTCTGTCGATATCGACCGACATGTCGATGAACCAAGCTGTCCACCAGATGGGATCGCCTTCGTCCACAGCCAGTTCAGTATCCGGGCCGTCATCGCCGTCATCGGGCACGTTCTCTCCCATGAACTGCGTGGCAGCTGATTTCTCATACCCCGTTGCACCATGCGACGAGCTCGGTTTGCATGTAGAGGCTGGGTCTTTCTGCGCAGGCCCCTTGGACAACATGCAATTTGGTTACCCGCCATGTTCGTGGGACGCGGCCGGTGCATGGGGAAGCCAGACCCAAATGCTTGCGGGCGACGAATTCGACATGAGCGCCATTCCACCAGTCGAGCTTGGTATTCCCGGGTGCGGCGACGAGATCCTGCCATCTGCCTCATCGGGAACCTTCAGCATCGGATACACCCCCGGCCCCTATGATCCTATGGTGATAGAAGCGAGTCAATACTCCACCGATTCGCAGAACCAAGACACGTTCGAGCAGCTCTTCAATTTCGAAAGCATGCTCGCTGCGCACCACGGATATTAGACCCTTCCATCCAATGTATGCTGGCGTCCATTGGCTTCTTCCTGGACTCTTCTGCGCACATAACGGACTCATCTGTATAACATTTTTCAGCCCTACAACCATTGCATCCACAATACCCACGCGCTGCTGCCACTCACCCACTTTTTTCCTCTTCTTTTGAAAAAACATGCGCTTCTCTTGGCTTAATTGTGGATAACCCTGTTGTTGGATTACTTGTAGTGATATTTTCCATGTGCATAACCCCCTCACACTCACGTTACGCATTTCCCACTCCCGATGACATCCCCTCACGCCACCACCTTTGTGCACATTCGATACTTATCGTGCGTCACCTATCTACCATCATTTTTGATTATGCCCACGAGTTGACGATCTCACGTACCCTCTCGCGCACCACTCCCCCCTGGCATTGTCTCGGAGATACCCTGTTGTTGTAACTTTTTATCCCTTATTGCGGTACTCACCATACGTATCGAGGTTGCGCAGCAGAATGCATATCTTTGGAGACAGGCAGACTGGTGACGGGGATAGCGGCAGCCAAGTCCGTATGAGTATGAGTGACGACCGACTAGGAGTGATCCGACTTTCGGGTCACAAACTCGGCAACGATTTTTCAGACACTTGGGGAATGAATTCAAGGTTGTCTGGGTGACTCGAGAAGACTTTAAGTGCCTCGTCGAGTCCTCGTGGCAAGTTACTGGAGCAACGGTGGCAAGCATGGCACAGGTCACGTGAGACCGGCTTGTTCGTGCCACTGCACTGGCACAGGTTTCCGTTTCCTTGTGTTGCACACATATCCATAGTGCTAGTGATCATCGACAATGGCAGGTAAGTCAAATCATATCGTATACGACGAGGAACGCATGTCTCAAGATCCAATGCAACAGACCATTTCGAGCTGTCTTCACCTCCGTTTGACAGCATCGCCCAAGTACGTTTCTCGCCGACGAACCCAGATCAGCTATTGGTCTCTTCCTGGGACACGGTATGCCTAAAGTAAGTTTCCACAGATGGCTTCGTTCGCTCACGTTGTGCCGTCTAGACAGTCCGTTTCTACGATGTCATTGCCAATGAGCAAAAGGCGAAATTTGATCATCGCGCTGCTGTGCTTGCGTGTACGTTTGGAGACGCCACGCACGCGTATAGTGGAGGGTTGGATACGGGTATACGAGAGTACGTCGTTTTTCTTCTCTCTCTCTGTCTTTTTTTTGGCGTTGCTGTATGGAACGATCGGGGACACTCGTATCTCTAGGCTCGATTTGTCGGCAGAAAAGGTCACCTATCTGGGTCAACACGAAAACGCGGTATCCGCCATGAACTATGCTCGCGAACAAAGTCTGTTTTTTCTCTCTCTCAATGTCTCTTTTTCGCGGTCGTTGAACGCGACGCGTAGACGCCCTCATCACCGGCTCTTGGGACCAGACGCTGCGCTTCTGGGATCCGCGCGCGGAGACGGCCGAGGCGTCGTCGCATGCTCTCCCCGAACGTGTGTATAACATGGACCTTGTCAACAACACGCTCGTGGTGGCCATGGCGAGTCGGCTGTTCCATATTTACGATATCCGCAAGATGAGCGAGCCGGCGCAAACGAGGGAAAGCAGTCTCAAGTTTATGACGCGGAGTATGGCGTGTATGGCAGACGGGCAAGGTCGGTCAGCCGAACTCGTACCGAACGTTTTTCATGGCGTCTTTTATTGTAGGGTATGCTATCGGTTCAGTCGAAGGTCGTATTGGGGTCGAGTACTTTGATCCGAGTCAAGAAGCCCAGGACAAGAAATATGCATTCAAGTGTCACCGCCAGACGATCGAGGATGTCGACCACGTCTGGCCAGTCAACGCACTCGCTTTCCACCCCGTGTCAGTCCAACCCTCGATACGAGAAACGTGATGATGCTGATCGACTTGGATAGGTACAATACGTTTGCGTCTGCAGGGTCTGACGGTACAGTATCCATTTGGGACCACAAGGTCAAGAAACGGCTACGACAATATCCGAAATACACGGCGGCGATTCCTTCGGTCGCGTTCAACTGTGATGGGACGCGTTTGGCTGTTGGTGTTGGCTATACGTGGGACGATGGAGAGGAGGGGGCAAAGACGGCGGAGCGACCGGCGGTTTGGATTCGGAAGACAGGAGAGGAAGTGAGGGTGAGTGGATGGTTCTGTTCACCTTGCGAGTGACTGACTGACGAGTTTCACAAAAGCCGAGGCAAGCTAGCTGAGGTGTAGCGTCACAATCCATTCCGTTCCCATTCATATGGACGTGTTGTCGCTCCATGTCCTAAAACGGGTTGCTTCGTGAGTGACTTTCTTGAGCAGAGCAGACGGGACAAGGGGGCTTCTTTTGCATGTTGACATGTTTATCGCATGAGAATTTGAGAATGTGTCTTCTCCTCTTCGCATTCGCTTGAGGGACCACGAGCGACGCATGGAGACGGCG
Organism: Boletus rufocinnamomeus; assembly: GCA_038092675.1. Lineage (NCBI taxonomy): Eukaryota > Fungi > Basidiomycota > Agaricomycetes > Boletales > Boletaceae > Boletus > Boletus rufocinnamomeus. The sequence goes on from JBBPQV010000087.1 coordinate 23,964, forward strand.
CGGGGCGACGAAGCATGAGGAACTCTTGGTGTTCCTAGCACCATGGCAAGGCGGTGCCCACAAGCGCAGCCTACTTATGTACTCGCTGGCGGGGTTGAGGGCCACGGGATACTCATGAACGTGCGACCACGATTTCAACTGCGCGAACAGCCGTATCACCGTATAGGAGTGGCCCCGGTTCCAGGTCAATCCCGGTTAGAGTTTAGCATGGCATGAATGGATCGTCGTGATCGACGGGAACGCGACGCCCACAACACCATGTCCTCGCCTGTCCCTGCCGACGCTTTCATCCGCGTTTTCTCCCCCGTTCTCAGATCTTTTGTGGGGTTTTCGGTAGGGGTCACCCCCTTCACAGCTAGTGCGAATCTGCACTTTATGCTACACCTGCAGGCGGAAAGGGCTGCGGGATCGGGGTCACGCTCACCCTCTCACTAAAGTCCTCGACAAATAGCTATGCTAATCAAGCGTAGGTCTTGTCCCCCACTTACGTCGCTCGGCCGTCTGAAATATCCACACGGGAGTCTCGCGGAAGAGGCACGGGTTATGCTGCTCCGCCTCCACCGGACATGTACCAGCACCGATGGGGTCCTGTTATCAACACCCCTTGTTGCCATCCTCAGGGACCGTACTGGCTTTGTTTGATCGCGAGGTATTTTCGGAGATGATGCTCGTTGTGAAATGGTCAGTGGAGTCCGTGAAAAAATGTGCAAGTGTGCAGATATGCTCGAGGAATAACCCAGTACCCTGGGTTTGCAGCCACGACTGACGTTTAGGCAGTGGTCGCCCGAAGATACTTGCATCGCTTGCAAGTTTGACATTTGGAGAGTCTCGGTGACGTACGAATGCACCACGGACTCCGGGGCCCCATGGAAGAGTAACTCGTATCGATACCGTGACTAGTACGGTCACCTCTGAAGGCGCCACCTCGTTCCGATCAAAAGTGAACATGCCAGTGGCTGTATACGTTTCACGTATGTAAAATATATACAAATGTCTAGATCATTTCCCCTGCACGGAACCATGTGGGCTTGCCAATGAGGCGATGATGCTGTCTGACCTTGAACGAATACTTTGGGCGCAACGATGGAGCCGCGACGACAACGCGCAGGACATGAATAAACTCGCCGTATGAAATAAAGCGGTCCTCGGACCCTTCGAGCTATCCCTCGAGGATCTCATGCGGTTGGCAAGATCAACACGAGTGTGGTGCGCCGCACCGGGGACGGACGAGTCCCGACGTAAAATTGACGGTAGATGAACCACATAGGATACACGTACGTACGATTTGAAACATTGATATGTATGCGAACCAGGATTAGTACGCGTGTCAAACTTTCGAGTCCGTCATGTACGATCTCGCAAGTCCTGCACCTCTCTGAAGCCAGGCCACCCGGTTTTGATCAAAGTGAACGTGGCTTGCGTTTTGCGTATGTAAAATACGAAATGTCTGGATCATCTCCTCGCACGGAACCATGTGGGCTTGAGGCGATGATGTGTCTGTCCTTGGACGAACACGAAATGAATAAACTTGTCATACGAAAGAAAGCCCCCTCGAGGATCTAATACAGTTGGCAGGATCAACACGAGTGTGGTGTGCACCAACGGGGACGGACGAGTTCCGATGTAAAATTGACGGTAGATGAACGATAGGGGACGCACATACGTACGGTTTGGGTTGATCTTGCGAACCAGCATCACCTCGTGTCACGTCCATCATATACGATCTCGCGAGTCGAGAATCGAGATGTGTTTGAATTTTCAAAAAAAGGGAGGGTGAACAAAATTTTTGCCTATTAGTCCGGACAATCGGATCGGGGTCATCGTGTTTCTCATTCGGTAATGATAAAGGGTCCTTACGCTTGATGAGTTGGATGTGTGTATGTCCTCTTCTATGATCTATGATGGGATGGAGCCCCTAAGGCTAAATGTCAGGGTCCGAGAGGTCGGAAGTGGCCAGCAGCACTGTCACCCAAATGAGATGACTTGACTCGTGTGTATATCCTCTTCCAAGATGACATGAAGTCCGTGGAGCTGAATGCCAGTGTCCGAGAGGTCGGAAGTGGGCAGTGGCACTGTCACCACAGGAGAGCAAGGGTTCCTCGTTCAACCAGATGATGCATCGTCATCCTCAAGACCGTTATGGCAGAGGATGGAAATGCACCGCACTGACTGATACCCGTCAAGTTTGTGACTCGTCAAGTTTACGAAGCATGTCCCACCGCTAGTTTGGTGTATCGGTTCGTGATCGACCGTCAGAGAGGCATGATACAGGTCGACCGACATACCATCATATCATCATGTCAAACTTTTTTCTTCCGTATGGCGATCGCGCTTCATGAATTGGGAACCACGATCAGATATTAGCTGCCATGAGTGCGAATATGAAATGTACTCGTGTTCAAGGCGCCAGTTAGGCTCGCAGCGACCGAATGGATTAACTACCTGTGCTCGGCACCCCCAGAATGTGGTATCCCCGTGCGCCACAGAATTTGGTGATCGACAGCAGTCAGCAACTGCAAGGGTAGCACATGGAGATAAGAAGTCACAGCAAGTATCCTGATTATCGGGAGAGAAATAAATATCCTTCGTTAACGCGGTTGTGAGTGACAGCGGGGAACTCAAATCAAGAGAAGAAACGCGGACGCCGGTAGGAATCTCGACGTAGAATGCATACGTTAGATCTTTACGGCGAGTGGGAGTCTCGAGCGCATCATTCTGTGGCGTATCGCTACCACGGATCAAGTTCTTCTCTCGCTTGCTGGAAATAAGTCATCCCTTGCAATGACTTACGCATATGCTTTGTGCACAGCACGTCGATATCATTCCATGTCGTTTAGTTACAGGATGTCGACACACGGGGCAGGCGAGGACGATCGACCATCATGGTATATCGGTATGGGGCCATCTGGGGTGCGGTCCAGGACCCTCGGTAAAGCTTGGAGTGTCATTCACCATTCCCCTGAATCTTCCAGCTTCGTTGGGGGTATGCGCTGGGGGGTTTCGTAATGAGTGTGGCAGGAGTTGGAGCGAGGTGAGACCGCATGCTCCGCACGGACCTCGTGCCGATTATTACATCGTTCACATGCTTCTATGATCCGCCCAAACACCGCATGATGGCATGATGCATGGATGGCGAGATTCAAGTTCGAAACCGCCTCCAACGAAAAGGTGGCTGGGCGACGTTGTCCCTGCACTCTCGGAGACTCGCACGACACATGAGTTGGCCCATCGAGATTGAATCCCTACAAAGTGCGTTGCGGCTGGTGACTTTCTCTGAATCCCCATCGCGAGGAATGGACGTAAGTAATAGGAACGCGGTCATCGGACAAGGATTTCCATAAAGGGAAGCTATAAACGAACATCCTTTTGCGGTACAAGCAAACGACCAAAATCAGTAAAGCAGGACTTCGTGCACTCACCACATCAAAAAGCGAGCGCTACCGGTCGGAAATTGTGCATCGCCGCACATCAGGCAGGGTAATCACCAAGGGTGTGGCAAGTGCGGTCCTCTGGGTCCTGATCTCAGGCGCGCCAGTTATTTTCGAGGTGGGAGAGTTTCTCGCCTTCTTTCTGCCAGCTGACGGATGATATAAGGTAGGAAGAGAACAATAACGCCTTTTGTTCTGTGTCCCCCCCGTGCAGCTTCTCTACCCGTTCTCTTTTGTCTCGCTCTTTCGGTCGTCTTTTCCGACTCAATCCGTGTCAACGTGTAGATTCTCGAATAGATCTCAGTCATGCCTCCGTCCCGAATTCATGGCCGCTATTCCATTGGTCGTCGTCCGTCCGCTTTCGCAAGTCCAACCTGTAAGCATTCAACCATCTCACGCGCGCTCCTTACTCCCATATCTGACCTGATCCCTACAGCCGACCTCATTAAACCAGGCATCTATGGCGCATCGCCATCGCCACGTTCTGTAACGTTCGCGCCCAACGTCACTCCGGGCACCTACAGGGAATGCGACGATCCAGCCCTCGACACCACTGACGAGGTCTCGCTATCCCTCGACGCACAGCTTTTCCCGCCGTCCGAGCAACCGCCGAACCCGGCATCGAAGAGACGTGCTCCCCCCGGCAAGCGCAGGTCGCTTGGTTATATCCCCCGCCCACCGAATGCGTTCATGCTCTTCCGTGCCGATTTTGTCAGGCAGAAGCATGTGCCTGGATCGATCGAGACTAATCACGGCTCGCTCTCAAAGATCATTGGCAACTGTTGGCGCGCACTTCCTCTAGAGGAAAAGCGCATCTGGGAGATCAAAGCTAAGCAAGAGAAGGAAGCTCATTCCATGCGTTACCCGGGCTACCGTTTCAGACCTGTGCACAACAAGAACAAGGGTAAGAAGAAGGAAAAGAGTTCCCCAACGCCCGAGGATGAGAGACGTTGCGAGGAAGTCGCGCAACTCTTGCTCGAGGGGATGAAGGGCGACGAGCTTGCCTTTGCTATTCGCAAGCTGGACGAGAAGAAGGTGGTTGCTCCTGCACCGCAGTTGCTGCACCAGCCCTTCTACCCTCCTCGTCGGCCTTCCTCAGTTCCTCTTCCCGACTCGCGCTTCCATCCAATTTCACTCCCATCCGTACCGTTCTTTGCGTCGACTTCACGCTCAGCTTCGCCTGTCCACAACATCTCGCGGAGCGCCCGTATGATCATCGGCCAACGCCGTCCCTCGAGTGCGTTGCCTCATTTTGGAAGGACCTCCTGGGGGGTGGACGATATCCCGATGTTCCTCGATGTTCCTGTACCGGGTTTCTACCCTCCTTCCCAGCCTTCGCTCCAGCGCGATGAATCGCCGCTTCCGGAGGCTGATACAAGCCTATTCGAACAAGCGTTCTTGAACTCCAACTTTGGATTCCCGGCTGGATCTGGGGGGTCTCCTGCCATGGTTCGTACTCGCTCGCTTTCGTTGTGCGTGATACTTATCCCTTCATACAGACCTTCAACGACTTCTTCTCCAACCTTGCGCCACACACTGCCTCTGGGTCGTCACCATCGTACGATTTCGCACCAACGGACCCCATTTCACCGCAAGACCTATCGCTTTCCTTGGGCTGTGTGACTGCCTCTCATTTGGACCTCCCGCACTCAAACGCTCTCACGGGAAGTGCCACGTCATGGAACCAAACGCCACTGGAGTTCTCTAATTCCACGCCTTCGTCGACCTACAGTGGATCTCCAGCTCGATCGGATCTCAGCCTCCCTGTCATCGCACCACAGCCGCAGCATGTTCCTGAAGGGTTGTCGTTTGATATGTGGCATGAAATTACTTCCTCCTGCCAAGCTTTCGAGGGCAAGGTCACACCCGGCCAAGTCCGCGGGCTGCCAGCCGCCCTGGCAACGCAACACGGTGTTCCTGCCGTCGCAGTTGCCGGAGTGGACGTCGGTGCAGATCAGCAGATGCACATGGCAGGATTCGAGATGCTGTTTGATGGTACCTTTTAGAAGAGTTTTGATCCGTCCTTCGGACTTGGATCTCCTCTTTCAAAACGATCTTCTACTGGCTCAATCTGAAACGGCTCGCACACGACAAACCGATACCCCATTCCCATACCAACCAGCCACGGATGAAACGGATGCGTTGCATCTTTTTTTTTATTGCTGTATCATTAGATCGGTTACGTTTCTTTTAATCGTTTGCTCCACTCTCGATTATGACTCACTATTTGGCGCCTCTGTGTGCATAGCTCTTGTATTCCTGATACTGTTTCCTGTTTCCATCTTTCATCCCTCCCCTGGATTATCCACCATCCAAGTGTTCCACTCATACACGCCCCCAGTTGTAGCCTTACTTATGAGCCTGTTTGTTCCGGCTGCTTGTCTCGTCTCAGTGTAGCCTTTATATATACCAACGACGGTGTTCTCTTCATGTGCCTTTTACGTGGACGATCGTTTGATTTGCAGCGGTGATAGTGCAATCAACGATGATCGGAAAATGGCAGAGCCACGAGTTATTGCGATGAGGCCTATGGGCAATCAATCAGCATCCGATTAACAAACAGCATCGCTCGAATTCATGCTATGCATGGCCTGAGATACGCCATGTTATAATTAAAGATATGATGTGGTACCACATGGAAGGTGATGTCTGAGAGTGGGACGTGATCTTGCCCTGCGAAATCGACGTACAGCAGCGCCATAAGTAAATGGTACAGTACACTTTCTCATAATGTATACGCTCGGGAGCCAGCTTTCCCCAATACACTGAGAAATATTCAGGAGCAAAATGTTCCTACGGTGATAGGGGTTGACGGCGTTGACTAATTAGGAATGTGGCTCAGCGCCAGTGTACGCTACGACAGAAACGCTGCTACTTTGACTTCGCCTATCTATCTAATGTGGTTTTCTTTGCATTCTTCATGTCCTCATATCACAGTTTAGTGCGGAAGGCACGAATGTGATGAAGGGAATCAAGGAGGGCATCTGCACCTGCCCGGGAAATATATCCATCTTCTAGTAACTTCTGACAGATCCCCATTGGCTCGCTATCACCATCGTCATCACCACCCGAGTCCACCCCAGGTGAGACTCTGTCGTTTGGATGATGTTGTTAGAGGTTGAGCACTTGTCTTTACAGGAGGACCAGTCTTTGATGTCGTTTCCTTGGGTTTCCGCTTGTATTGGCAGAGGCTTGGAACGTAGCTGGCGCTTTGGAACAACGGGCATTGGAGTGGGTGGTAGAACAGCTCGATTTTTTCGTCTGCCACCTGCACTAATTTCATTGTCAATGTTCCAACCCAACACTCAGCGGCACAGTACTCGTAAGGGCCCGCAGCCGCCCTCCATCCCCAAAGTTTGAAGTGTATTTCATACACTACTACCATATACATTATGAGCAAGTGTACTGTAACCTAATTTTCTTCCGAGTCTGTACTATGACCAATAAGCGGGCGTCCATGCGGTTGCAACGCGCTTCAGACAAAAATGTGCCCACAGCAAATGGCAGTGCCAATGAGTAGGTATTGGAGTACTTTATCGGCTTCGAGGTTATAATCGCCACGACTCCATGGACTCTGCAAAGAGTGTCCTACAGTCAATTGTGCTTGCCACACAGCAAGTCCGAAATGCTACATCTCGGTACTCCACTACCAGAGACATCAGACAGGTCCGACAACACTCCCTCGTTCGGCTCGAATCCGAATTCCAAACAATTGTTGATGCTTCTCGAGCCATCCTCGAAATCCTCGACGATCCACGGCTTCGTCGCCACTATATGCTCGATGACCGCTTGGTGGACTGGTTGTCCAATACCGAACCCGATACGTGTTTGGATACGTTGAGAAAGATGGAGAGATCCCTCAATATCCGAGTCGATCGTGAAGTACAGGTGTTTTCTGGGTTCACCCCAACGAAGTCCACCTGCGACGAGGATGACATCAATGCAGCTGTTGTGCTGTTTCATGCCCACAAGGCTCACTTTCACTTCTTGCTCACGACCGATATCTGGTGAGTACCGAGTGTTCAGTATGAACCTCGTGCACGACAGCATTACACAGGAACTACGAGAAAGAAGATCTCAGAAAGGCTGTGCCTTCTCAAGCCGAGTCAGCGTTGTCCGTCAACCATACTAGGGAGGATCGTGTGCAAGGACACTCACATGGCCAACCTCAGCCCACACCAACCAAGAACCTCACAATAGGAAATCAGAGGAAGGAAATTATTTGTATGTACAGTTGAATCATCGGGGGCATAACCCACTCTGAACAGCGATATCATACACCTAGCTCGGAAATTAAACAAGTTGCTTAAACTACTCGACGCAGTGAATTGCTCAAGGAAACATCGAGAAACCTCATGCATCCGTCAATCCGACACGTGCATGTGGTTACCTGCTATGGATGTGTATAAGTCCTGGAGGGATGGGACAGACTCGTTTCTGTGGTTGCAGGGGAAAGGTGTGCTTTGCGATGCTCCGAATGTTTTTGTTCCTGACATGAAGTCGACCACAGCCGGTGCTGGAAAATCGATTTTAGCGTACGCTTGCGCTTTGTGTTAGTGAAGCGGAGACGCTGACCACGCTTGTAGTTCCTTCGTCATCAATGACCTCAATAACACGACGAACGATGGAGAATTCTTAGCCTACTTTTATTGTGATTTTCGAATGAAGCGGTCTACGAGCGCTGTCGAAGTCATGCGTTCCATTCTCGCCCAGTTAACAGCCCATCTCTGTGTTATTATGGCCGACCCGGAGGATCTGCTGGACGAGCTACTCAAGGAGAGCGACAGTCGTGTTGACTCCTTCTACAACCCCAAGGGACTCTCGCGTTATCTGTCCAAAGTAGCAGGATTATGCCCCCGAACACCATTTGTCGTCATCGACGCACTCGACGAGTGCAGAGAGATGGAGAGCCTCCTCGATGGGCTCATCATGAGTAGTGGTGATGTCCAAATATTTGCCACCACTCGACCTCTGCAGAACATCATCAGTATTCTCTCTCCTTTCCCATGCATATCGATGGATAAAATGGCCAGTGAATTGTCGGCTGACATCCTTCTCCACGTTACAAGAGAGCTTGACTCACATCGTCGATTGAGAACATTCGACGAGAGGCTGAAAGAGGAAATCCGATCCAAACTATGCGCAAGGGCAGACGGCATGTATGGAATTCTAAGTTTACTACTGCATGATTGGACTGACGGTTGCGCGTTCAAGGTTTCGTTGGGTACAATGCCAGATCGACACGCTCGAAAAATGCAGCTCGGTATCAGAAATTCGGAGGGTGCTCGGGAGCCTTCCAGAAGGACTTGAAGAGACGTACAGGAGAATTCTTCTCGCAATAGACAGGCGACTTTCTGATGCACGACTAGTGCGACGTGCGTTGGTATGGCTAGTAGCTTCCCAACGACCCATGCGCATGCGTGAACTTCTTGAAGCCCTCGCGATTGACCCGATACGGCGAGTTTTAGACACCAGATTTGCGTTGATAAAAGGTGCCGATTTGTTGGATGTCTGCAGAAGCCTTGTGGTCCATCACGAAGAGACCGACATCATCACCCTCTCTCATATGAGCGTCAAGGTGAGTTCAGTCCACTGCGATGCTGGCCTTCTCCTACTGTCGATCAACTTACGAGTTGATTGTCCAGGAGTACCTTGTCGGAGAACTGGTTTACGCCAAATTGCCACGATATCACATCGTCTTGGAAGATGCGCATGAGCGATTGGCCAGGTTCTGCATGGCCTATATCGCGTTCTGCCTCGATCAAATGAAGGAATCCAAGGATCGATCGTCTATCCTAATGCGGGACCGGGACCTCAGGCTTTCTACATCGTATACGTCTCCCCCGCTCCTCAAATACGTGCTCTCCCATGGTTTCAGCCATCTTGCTCATCTTGGGTCAGGCAATACGGAGATTTTCAAAGATATGGAATCCCTTCGAGTGGCGATTCACCGATACGCTTGGGAGTGGGACCAAATGTGCAAATTGGTCCCGTCAATTCGCTCTGGGGTTCCTTGGCCAACGTCGGGGCACGATTTCACGCTTTATACCCTCATTGCTTTTGCGTCCGACTCGCTATTTCAAACATTCCTCTCTCGTACTGCCTTTGCACCAAGGGAGGGGACGAATCCGTTGGTATATGCTGCGCATTTCGGCAAGACTGAGCATGCTAGAATCCTGATCTCGCGAGGTGCCAATGTGAATGATGGTGGTTTGATTGTCGACGACATGGCCACCAACTATTCGGATGCAGACAAATTGGATGAAGATGGCTCAGACCCAGACAACTCGGATGTTGGTAACACTATAGATCACAAGGCAACCCCACTAGAGGTTGCTATTGATCATTGGCACGCAGAAATTGTCGATCTGCTCTTAGCGCAAGGAAGCATTGCCCCCGATCGATTACTTGCTCACGTGCTTGGAGAACAACCCCATGATTTCCCACTTTACATCATCCAACGCATGTTGTACACGGCTGAGTTCACCAGATGGACAATTACTTCCTGGGATAACCGGCGACTTCTGGAAGCGCTCGTCGACGACGTGGAAGACCACGAACATCTGGGGGGTGGGGACGAGCTGATACTTGCTATAAGGAGACTCGTTGAGGTTGGGTGTGCAGAGACTTTGCTCCTCGTTGCTGTGGAAAAGGAGTGCATTCCCGTTGTCAGGACTCTACTTTCGATGAATCCACAATCAGCTTCGAATATATCCTCCGCATCGCATACTAATGGTAAGCCTTCAATCCAAATGCAGAGGATCATTTGGTTAACATGCCGAGAAGCTATCGTGAACGCCTTTGCGGACAATGGTGATACTCCGCTCCATGTAGCTATGAGGTTGTCTGACGAGAAAGCGTGTCTTGTTATCACGAAACTTCTCGTTGACGCGGGCTGTAGCCCTTGCGAACTCGACGCTGACGACAAACCACCGATCCACATCGCTGTGATGCGAGGATTCGTCTCTGTAGTGGACTATCTCCTTTCAAGGGACGTGCCACTTCCATCGAGGATCTTATTTGCAGCATTACAGGTTACGCTGTTGAAGCGGGTCGAGATGATCCGCTTGCTTGTCAGCAAGGGAGCAAACGTATCCCTCACCAATCCTGCCGGTGACACTCTACTGCATGCCACTATGCGGTCCCTCGATAGGTCTGTTTGCCTGGAGATCGCAGAGCTGCTCATTGATGTCGGTTGCAACCCTTCAACCTATAACCTACGTGGCGAAACACCCCTTCATATTGCAGGAAAACAAGGCTATGATGAAGTGGTCAACTATCTGTTTTTGTTCAGCGCATCATCAGACGTCTTTTCCATGTTATATCCCACGCCCTTGGGGCAATCGCTGACATTCCGTTCGCTCATTGGCAACATGGATCGTTTGCGCTTCCGGCCAGAAGAGGAAGATAGGCTGCTCCAAGCCATCAGACAGTTTCTAGACGACGAAGACAAATGCCTCGAATCGGCGAAAAAATTCGTCTCTGCCGCACGTGGCCTCTTCGGACGCAGTTCTGGCAGTGCAATGCTCTTTGACATCGCCGTGAGGCAAGAATTCGGTCTCGTTGTGGGATATCTCGTTTCGCAGAATGTACTATTTCCGCCGGGAATATTGTTCACTGCCTTGCAATATCAACCCTCGATGTTCCCTCTGCTCGTTACCAATGGTGTCGATGTGCATATTCAAGATGACGATGGAGATTCCCTCATACAAGTCGCCATGTCGGCATTCGAGGAAGTTGAATATCTCGTGACTGTGTGTTCATTTGAGGCTGCCAGAATACGGCATATCTACCTTTCCTTGTCTCGAGCGTTTTTGTTGCATGCAGAGTCACAGACCAAGGGGCCACTCCCTCCTGACTTGCTTTTCACTGCATTGCAACATGGTTACTACTCGATGGTTCGCTTGCTTGTGGACCGCGGAGCTGATGTCACCCAGCTTGCACCTAATGGAGATAGCGCGGTGCATATCGCCGTCAGGTCAAAAAGTCTCAGAACAGTGCAGGTCGTAATCGAGGCTGGTTGTAGCTCTTCCGCACCGGATGCCGATGGAAAAACACCTCTTCACATTGCCATCGCTCTCGGGCTCAACTTAATTGTGGACTACCTGCTTTCACGAGACGTGCCGCTTCCTTCCGACATATTATTAATTGCTTTTCAGCAATCCATCACCGTCAACCATGGCATTCTCACTTCTCTTATTCGCAATGGAGCGAACGTTCACGCACGAGACGCCAATGGAAATACCCTGATACACCGCGCAACGCAGTTCTTATCAGACAGGCAGCCCTTTGACGCCGTACGAATCCTCATCGAAGCCGGCTGCAGTCCCTCCATGCGTAATTCTCGAGGAGAACTACCTATCGAAATTGCTGTGCATCGAGCACAGGCCAGAGTGGTGAAACACCTGCTTTCACGCGAGGCGTCGTTCCCTCCAGACATCATACTCACTGCATTACGTGCTAGAGATAAATTTCAGGAAGACGTCCTGTCGGTGGTATCTTCGCTGGTTAGAAGTGGGGCTGATGCTTGTGTTCTTGCGGCTAATGGAGATACAGCCTTGCACGTCGCTTTGGCAAATGAAAAAGAATGGTCGAGGATTACCATGAATCGCAGCTATTTGTTGGATGTGGTGGAAATCCTTGTCCGGCTGGTTGTAACATTCATGGACGGGATGCCAAAGGTCGTACGTCTATTGAGGTTGCAGAAGTCACAGGATACTCCGAGGTCGCAGAGTACCTGCGCGACTTCATTGCTGGATAATCACGCTTTCCCTTTGGTCCTCCTCACGCACCTGTGCTTCTTCCTCTATGTTCTCCTCCACCGTACCAAACCATCATTGCAATGTATTTCTCGCTCTTCCCTTGCCCCTTTCAAGGGGTTCGGGCCCGGTTCATGCCAGTGGAGTCTAAGCATCGTACTTCGGGCTCCGAATCCATTTACTGCGTGACTTCCCTCAATCACGCCGACCGTGCCAGAATAAGCGTCCGGAGTGATCTCGTCGTGTGGAGCTACGACGGCACTAAGTGACTCGTCTGCGTGCTAAAAAATCAAGTTCGAAGCCAAAAATTTGGTCAGTCCAAGCGTCTTGAACAAAAGGTTTGACCCTCTACTCGTCTTCCAATGCCGTTGGTCTATTATCGTCCTGCCCATCCTTTTCCTCCGTTGCGGCTAACTCGTCCGCAATGCAGACTTTAAGCATTCCAACACTCCACAGACTATCGGAGGAAGAGTCATCAATTTCCAGCATGCGGTCGTGAAGGAGCTGTGAGCGGGACTCGAGTCACAATGTCTCCAGCACGCCGAGTGAGGAAACTGCGAGGGATCTTGGCGCCATGACTCCAACCATGTAGAATATGACTAGGCAGGTAGTCACGGACGCCCCGAGGGCAAACGCGAGCTATGTTTCATTTGAATTGTTGCGTTTTGGGGGTTCAAGTTGAAGAGACTTACAGGGATTGCGTTAATCTACGGACGCTGTTAGGGGACGCACTATTTCATTCCCTCGCTGGAATCACTTACGTTCAGTTGTAGCTGCACTGTGATATCTGTGACTTCGCTCGTCCCAGAAGCAGGTTGAAAGCCGCCAGCCATACGACCAACTACACGTATAAGTTACCACTAGCGGCACAGTGATACCATCACGGACTCACCAAGCTACATTGACTGAGCTGCGAGTTTGGACACCGTGTTTTCGAACTGGTGTAACTGCAGGTGCTGCACTGGATCCAGTAGTGTGCTATCGGTCGCATTGATTCCGACATTTTCCACAATGTAACATAGACAATATCAAGCATGAGGCCTAGCATGAGGTCGGGTCAATACAGAAGAACATACAAATCCAGGTTTGTTAACTTGAATGTGTGACCAGATGACAAGGCAGACTCTACTACATCAGGAAAAATGAAGAAGTATACACTAACCTATGTAGGTTATGTAGTCCTGTTTGTGTCTATCGACATCCCCCCTATACATAACGCCATGTAGTGGCCATAATTTCTATATATGGTACCATAGCAATGAGTGACGTCCAACCCATGTCCATTGCCACGTCTACATTACCTGATGTAGTACATCATAACCACTGTATATGGGCCACACACTGTACATGGTCAGGACATTTCTCGCAGTAGGATCTCACAGATGGACTACTGAGCATACAAATGGTATATTGAACAATGTAGTTGAAACATTGTTCGTACTACGTTCAACATGGTTGAAAATGTTGCCACAGGAAAACTCTATATCATCGAAAACAATGCCCGCTCACTCATCCTCCAGCTCGTCAGCTTGCTCAACCTCAGTTTCCTCACCAGGATCCGACAAGTCTGAGTACTCCACTCCATCTCCTTCCATATTCCCCATAGCCACATCATTGGGTTCAAGTTCGTCGTCCTCTAAGTCGTCCTCTGGGTCCGTGTCGACATGCTGATCCGCAGAGCCTTCAGCACACTGGTACTCATGCATGGCGTTCACAAAGGCCCGGTTAGGGATAACTTTCTTTGGCCCTACATTGGTAATTGCAACCCCAGCATGCGCACTGATCACAGCAGCGTCAGTCAGTCCAAACACAACTGTAACACACTTACCACCCATTGTTGTACACTTGCTGTAAAATCCTCGTGAGTAGATTGATTGACATAGTCACTGTCTTGAATTCCTCGAGAGAGGCTAGGTGGCTCCTGAATACAGCAGAGTATTCGTGTTCTTTGAATACAATCATATCTCGAGCACCAGATTCCCATTCATTAATTGCACACTCGATCTGAGCTATGTCGTGAGTAAAATGGCCCACACATGAGTTGAACCCTACCGCAGTGATAGCAAGGGCGAATCCCACAACAGGGAAAGGATTGTAATATTTCGCCCAACGAATCCCATCATCCCCCTTGTTCTTAAATAGCACATTGTTGATCACTTGCTGGATGGCAGGCGTCATGTAGATTCCTTTGTGTTCATCAAGACACAGCCCGCGCACCTTCCCACAACCATGTTAAGCATGCGCAGTACCTGAGTAGGTCAAACTTACGGCGAAGATGAAGGACGAGTCCTCTTTCAACTTGAGAAAGAGTGCACGATTTTTCTCAATTGCACTGTCATCGGCTGCGCCGGTATCAAATCCATACACACTAGCAATGGCCAAACGGGCCCTCGACTTGAACTGGCCCCGTAAGTGTGTGGTCCGAGCTGTGATCTGCAACCGAACGGTAGTAAACACCTTGCACGAGGCTGCAATTTCATAACAAATGCACAGACTCACCAGTTTCAGCAAAGTGGCGTCATGTGGGGGGTCCACCTCATGGTGGCGACAGGCCAGACCCCATGCCGACTTGGCCCATTCGATCTCCTTGGAGTGGGGCGCATATGGGTCATTAGACAGTAACAATGCGCAATATATTTCGATAGCAGTCTGGATGATGCACCGTGTACCGACATCATAATCTGCTGCCTTGGCCCGTGTCTTGCTACCCAATGAATTCGCACCAAGCGTAGTCTTTGCACTCGGAGCTGCAATGTCTGGCTCAGTCTTCACACTTGGTGGCACGGTATCTGGCTCGTCCTTGTCCTTCAAGGTATTGGCATGGCGCATGCGTTTCCTTGGCAATACGTCCTTGTCAAGCGTCTCCGAGTCATGATTCAACGTGGACTGAGTCACCCTATCGATGATGTTGTGGTCCTCCTGCTCGATGTTGTTGAACAGTCTTTCACTGGTAGATTATGTAGGTCAGTCCAATAAGCAAAAAAAAAAAACGGGCGCATGGATGGAATGGTGTGGGGTCACGTTCATGGACCTGCTTCAGGACTCTGACAGAGGGGATGGTGACAGGCTTGTCACTGTGAGCCATGTCGGAAATGTCAAGATAGGATCTGAGCCGCTTGAGTTTATTCGACTTCGCTGGCGGGGTGGGTGCCTGGATGAGTGTGCCAGGTTCAGCAACATGATGAGTATGGAGTAGTAGTATAGACTAACCTTTGCATTCACTTGTGACGCAGGGTGAAGCTCGAGCGCAGGTTGAAGCTCAAGGGGTTGATCCATGCGCGTAACTGCCAATGGAGGGACTCGTGCCTTGCGCACCGTAAGAGGGGTGGTGAGCATGCTTGGGCGCGTGCTGTGGTTGGCAGCATGGACGTTGCCCAATGAACGAGTTGAGAACTGAGAGGACGTCAGTAGTATGTATGTATTTTATATTCGTTGTACCTACTGCGTTGTCCGGATTGAGGGGATTGGGGCTCGCAGAGTGGCTTTGGGTTGGTACAATCAGCGATGGTGCCATTAGTGGGTCAGTCTCGGCCGCTTTGCTGGCTTGCTTGCGTTTATGGGCCAACACCTCACGGCGCTTCGCCTTGTCCCGGGCTTGCAATTCGGATGCCCTTTTGGTGTGACTCTGATCATCTTTTATTTTTGTGAGTGTCGTATGAAGGCACAAGGGGGAAAAAAAAGGGCCTACTGACCTCTCATCACCTGTACCTTTTCACTTGGCCGAGAGATACGACCGCGTCTGGATTCTGTCACGGTAGGTTGAGACGGAGGCACAGCGCTCTTAGGGTTTTGGGAGGTCATGGTGGTGGTCTGGTGGTTGCCGAAACTGAACGGAATGAAAAAAAAACCTGTATATATAGTATGGTTAGCAAACAGGGTCAGTTGTAGAATGGAGATCCTTACGTTCAGTGACACCGACGGCATCGCCATCTGGAAAACTATATCCCGTCCCGTCGCCTGCAAGGTTCGCGTCATCAGTTTCTTTTCCTATTCCTTGCCATGCCTCGCCAACCCGCTACTCACCAGTTACCTTGTCATCACTGTGGCCATTGTGGCCAAGGTTTCCCCACGCTGGCTGGGGTTCGACGCCACATCGGACATTCTCCACGCTGCCAGGCAGCCGCGCTGCGAAGGACTATGGGCGGGCAGCATGCTGGAAATGATCAGAGCGACCCCAGGCAGGAAGATGTAGACTTACCTGATGGCGAGGTGGAGCCCCATGACTTTGCATGGGATGAGGGTGGGTTAGACGGCCATAACAGCCCTGGCCCCGCTGGCCAGGGTACTCCAGAACCGCCACAACCAGAACCGCAACGATACGCATATGAGTACGATCGAGGACCTGCTGCTGAGGTCCTTGGTTCTGGTCCGACGGTATTCGAGACCATGAATAATGTCCAGGAAGCAGCTGGACAAGGCGCGTACTTCCCATTTGCAGACTGCGAGGAATGGGAATTGGCGGAATGGCTGATTAAAAACGTCAACCAGCGCGCCACCGATGAGTTTTTGAAACTCTCAATCGTAAGTAACAACTGCTAATCTAGCACGGGGTACTTACCTTGGCTACTTGCAGACACGGAGTCGGACAAAGCCAAGTTACCAGAGTAAACATACGTTTATGAAGGTAATAGATCAGCTGCCTATGGGGTCTGATTGGCACTGTGAGCTCGTGCGCGTCCACGGCGATGACGAGACTCACGGGGCACCGAACCAAGATCCAGGCACCGACGGAGCCGACCGAGGCAATGACGAGGAGCTCGAGCTGTGGCTGCGTGATCCCGTTGCCTGCGTGCAGGAATTGCTTGGGAATCCAGCATTTCGCGATGAGCTGGCTTACGCACCTGAGAAAGTGTACACCGACCCACAAGCACAAACCCGCCGGTACGACGAGATGTGGACAGGAGAGTGGTGGTGGGAAACCCAGGTAGGTACCTGGTTTTCCGTCTGTCAGCTCGAATGCACACTAAATGAAGCACTTAGTCCCGTTTGCCCGCAGGGGCCACCATTGCGCCTGTGATCATAGCATCCGATAAGACCCAACTATCAAGATTCAAGGGCGATAAGGTTGCCTGGCCGGTCTACCTCACTATCGGCAACATCTCGAAAGAAGTCCGTCGTCAGCCAGGACGCCACGCTTCAATTTTATTGGGATACATACCGGTTGCGAAGGTGGACACGGATGCATTCGAGAACCACTCGGTGGCGGGCTACCGCCTGTTCCACTACTGCATGAGGTTGATGCTGCAGCCTCTGGTGGCTGCAGGATGCGAGGGTGTAGAGACTGTGTGCGCAGATGGGCGTATCAGGCGAGTCTACCCGATACTCGCGGCGTTCATTGGGGACCACCCAGAACAGTGCTTGGTGGCGTGTTGCACCGAGAACCGCTGCCCAAAGTGTCACGTGTTGGCCGACCAACGAGGTGCAAACACTCGATTCCCGCTGCGCAATCAAGAGCAAACAGCACGTGTCCTCCACGCACAAGCCTCCAGTCGATACCCCCCCGAGTTCATCACTGAGGGCCTTCGCCCTGTCTTCTCGCCCTTCTGGGCCGATCTTCCTCACACCAACATCTTCATGTGTATCACCTCGGACATCCTCCACCAGCTCCACCAGGGGCTCTTCAAGGATCACCTCAAGAAATGGTGCGCAGCCATCACAGGGAAAAAATGTCTCGATAACCGGTTTCGTGCGATGCCCATCCATCCCGGGCTCCGTCATTTCAAGGAGGGCATTTCTAAGATTACGCAGTGGACCGGTGCTGACAACAAACAGCTCCAGAGAGTCTTTGTGACTGCGCTCGTTGGGACATCGCCCAATCATGATGTCGTTCGAGCCAGCCATGCACTGCTCGACTTCATCAGTCTCGCACAGTACCAGTCTCACACGGATAACACTCTACAGGGATTACAGCACGCGCTCAACGAGTTCCACACCCTCAAGGATGTCTTCATCGATCTGGGATGCCGCGAGCACTTTAATCTCCCGAAATTTCACTCGCTGAGTCACTATGTTGACTCGATAAGGCTGTTCGGTAGCCTGGATGGCTTCAACACGGAGAACTCGGAGCGTCTCCATATAGATTACGCCAAGAAAGCGTACGCTGCAAGTAATCGGAGGGACTATGTGATACAGATGACGAAATGGCTAACCCGCCAGGAATCAGTCATGTGGTTCAAGACATATCTGACATGGCGCCTAGGTGGTTCGCCGAGCTCGGGTTGCTCCGCAAGCAAATACAGTGATGACAGCGACGCCGGTTCTGCTACATGTCCCAACCAACGATTAACCCTCACAACACCATACCGTATTGCCCTCCGTCCTCATTTTCCTAAGAGGTCAGTGCCATATCTTGTTCGGAATCATGGCGCTGTCAGTTTCGTGACTGCCCTACAGAGTTTTCTGGCCAACCTAGGCCTGCGAGGCGATCCTAACTTCCAGCCAACCCTCCATGATCGCTTTGACTGCTTCAGCAACGTCAGGATACCTTTACAGCGATTAGAACATTTGTGCAATAGTGACATGGCCAGGATACACTCTCACCCGGAACGTGCCAACGGACCTCGCAAACCTCCCACTGCACCACGGTGGGACACTGTCCTTGTGCAGGTTGATGAAGATCAACGGAACGAAGGGGGGTTTCATGGTAAGTAGTTCACGAGAACAGACTCCAAAAAGAAAAAAAAAACTGATGTTTGCTTGTAGGACTTCGCGCTGCTGAAGTTCGTGTCATATTCAGACTGCCGCCTCATCTCGGTTCATTTCCTCACCCTCTCGCCTATATTCACTGGTTCAAGCCGCTGCATGTGTTCGATGACGATGTCAAGATGTTCTGCTTTGGACGCTCAACACGGAATTATCTACCAAATGCAGCAGTCGTCCCAGTCACTCACCTCGTCCAACCTTGTCACCTGGTCCCCAAGTTCCCTAGTGGAGCTGTGGACCCTCACTGGATCGACGGGGATGTCATGACAGCCGCTGACAATTTCTACTTAAACAGATACATTAATCTGCGAATGTTCGAACAGTACCGAGTTCATAGCGAGGTGTAACAATGTTTATCAACGATATTAGAGCCGTTTGTACCATTCCTACCATAAAAGTTGACATTACTGGGTCCACTGCGCCACCCTCACCATGATTGCTATGGTAGTCGTCGTAGAAAAATTTGACATCGGGTATGCCTAATACATGGTGTCATACAGCCGAAAGGCTACCGTTGGGGATGTAGCTGACATGAACAGCGTCGCTGACGACATTGCTCGATATTGGCTGTGTATTATGTCACGCGCTACGGTATTTTTTCCTTTTTCCTGATGTATGGGGCGCTTAGATCATGGGAATGAATCACATGCCTATAGGACGCCACGTCCTTCAGCAGATTGGTCATTCACAGGGGTCGCAAGCCGGAAGGCGAGAGCGGAGGGACTCGGAAGGGGTAGCCTGCCGGAACCATATGCGGTAAGTCACAGCTCGCTTACTGATTCTGCCTACAATGTCAGGCCAACTCATCAATGCAAGGTGGGGATGGTCTCCTTTGTCCTCGACCTTGCCCTTGTCCTGACCCATCCTCCCCACTCTGCAATGGCACAATGCCCTGGCCTCAGCCTCAGCCTCCCCTCTTGTCCCCCCCCACTCAGACTCAGTGACGGTACAATGCACACGCAATTGCATGTGTCATGGTGTCGCTGAGCCTGCCAGTGAGCCTGGTCCTCAACCTCAACCTCTCGCCCTCACCTCAACCTCGTCCTCTTGACCTTGTCCCAGGCCTCTGAGTTGAGCTCTGCATGCAGAAGCGACAGCACAATGTGTGCAATCGTGCGCATTGTGCCGTCGCTCCTGCATGGTACTCCCTTGAGTCTCGTCCTTGTCCTTGTCCTCAACTTTGACTTTGACCTCGACCTTGCCCTGGTCCTGGTCCTTGCTCCACCCTCATCTTCATCCTCACTCACCCTCCCTGTTCAGTGACTGCACATCGTGCGCTGTTGCTCCCAAGAGCATGGAGAAGCAACCGTACAACGCACGCAATTGTGTGCATTGTGTGGTCGCTTCTCTTGCCCTTGGTGCTGCTCCTCTCGCATACCTTCCTCTCACCCTCGCCCTCGCCCTCGGTGGCTCACCATTCAAGTTGCCCTGTGACCAACAGGTATACCTGTGCTATTTTGTATCGATGACGATGCTACCTGTCCACTCTATGTACATATTATTCTAATACAGTTCATTTTGCTTCCTTTTCGCTACCTGTATCCCCTATTTTCTGTTGGAAATATGGTATCCTGAGTAGGGTTATCTCATACCATAAGTTCCTTTATTCATTTATGTCTTTCTATGTTATCCATGTTCCTTCATGGAAACGTTATATGTTAACCTTTCAGATACTAATGGTCATATTTGACCATAGTATAGATCTTTCATCTTCTCGTCATGTCAACGGTTATATCCGTATGACTGACAGTCACATTTGTGACATAGTCACTACATGTGACAGGTACGTTTGTACCATTAAAGACCTGACTAACAGGCACAAGCCCAGACTCTGGTGACGTCACAGAATGACGTACA
>JBBPQV010000088.1:0-44595 GCA_038092675.1 Boletus rufocinnamomeus
CGACCCGTACCAGCGCCGGTACCCACAGATCGGGCAATGGCGACTCGGCGTGAACCACTTTCCGGCAGCAATTCTGCTGACAATCTCCAACTCCGAACCACAATTGTCGCACCAAAGCCGTCTCCGCGTATCAAGTTACGACCTCCGACGCTGGTTCCCACCCTGCCGACCGGAGAGTCGGTAAATAGCCTCTACATGTCGTATCGATCTCGTGCACTGCAACTCGGTGCAGCCCGAAATGCCTGTCTCTCGCGAGCTGCTGATGCTTGGAGACGGGGAGATGGTGCCGCCGCCAAACGGTTCAGTCGGGAAGGGCACGATCTGAACGCAAAGATGAGCAATGAGATGACAGAGGCCGCGGGAAGGCTGGTGAGAGAACGGGCCAAGCTCGCTGAGCAGGCAGTCAAGAGCCGAGATCTGAACTGGTCAGACGATCTGGCAGATCGGAGCGCGCGAGGACGCACGTGTGGTGGCGGTTTGGGGATATGTTTGGGTATCGCAAGTAAAGACGGTGGTGGTGAATCGAGATTGTCTTCGGAGGAAAGGACGGAAGCCATGCTCGACTTACACGGACTACATTCTAATGAGGCGACTGAGGTGCTGGAAGAATTTGTGCTTGCAGTGAGTATTCGCACGCGCTCGGTTGTGGATGTTCGATGGGCTAACTTGATTTGGAAGCTGGAACGGGAACACTTTTTGGGTCTTGGTCAGAATTTTTCTTGGACGATGCCTTCTCTGTGCTGACGATCTTTTAGCGTATGCCATCGTTGGAGAGGAGAAGCACACGGGAACTCAAGACGTAGCAAGGGGGGCTTCGCGTGCTCGCCTCGCAGCAGGTGTTAGAGAATGGCTACATCGGTGGGGTTATCCATGGAGCGAGCGCGACGGCATCATCTGCATCGATGCCCTGACACACTCTTGAGGGCACGATGGCGACGAAAACTCCACTCAGATTTTCGAAAGATTTAGGGGAAAAGGTGTTATATAGGCAGCTCTGGACAGGCCTACTTTAGGATGTGTACGATATATATTAGAATAGCAGTGTCAGCGCAACCGATGGAGGTCACGTGCGAGGGTGGAATGACCCGAAAAGGCAAGTGGTAGTAGACCATGGACCTGGTTGCGGCAAACGCGACGTTGCCAGACCGCGCCCGGTTGACCCTAGCACTGATTTCAACACCCAACCATGTCCACCACCAGCCCCAACGGCGAGCAAGAGAGACCCTACTCCATCGACCTCACCCTCGAGCTCGAGCGTCAGCTCGATAATGAGTCGCTCCCTCCGCCCACCCCTGCAGACCCTGAGCGGCCGCAATCGCTCGACTCGGGAGTCCTTGCACACATCGTTACCAACCTCAGGTCGTCCCTTGCAGAAGTCACTCGCCATCGAGACGAACTCGCCAACTACCTTTCTCAAATCCAAGCCAGGGAGAATGACCTCACAGACACCCTGGCCCACATGACGGACAAGTGTTCCAGACTGCAAGATGAGCTCGACACCGCAAATAACAAAACAAAGGATGACGAAAATACCATCTCCGTGTTGCGGACAAAAGTCGAGGAGAGCAGGTATGTTCGCTCCAGTTCTGTGCCCTTGTCCAGCCATCGATTCAGACTCTGCTTAGACGGGGACTCATGCGTCTCCAATCCGAGAGTCGAAGGCACAGTCAAGTACCATCCGGGTTGGACCTCTCTAGAGCTAGTCTCGCCCCCCTGGCGGGTCCACAATCATCAAAGCGGGCGTCGTTCGCACCGCTTACCGGATCAAGCGCTGTCCGGATCAATGCACACCGACGCATCTCATCAGTTTCAGACTCGGGGTTCGCAAAGTTGGACAGTGGCTCACCGTATGGCAGTCCTACTCCGACGAACTTTGCTTTCCCCGACGCCATGCTAGCAAACAAGTTGGCATCCATGCCCAGGTCGTCTGGGTTATTTGGTCGCGCATCCCCTCCTTCCTCTGTCTTCCAGTCGGAAGAGTCGGCAGAGGTTGAGATGCTTCGTAAGGAGCTCCTTTCTATGCGGGGAGAGCTGGACGAGGCAAAGCACGAGTTGAACGAGGCGAACGAAGCACGAGAGGCGTCGGAGTTATGCGTCAAGGCTCTTCGTGTATTCATAGAGGAAAACAACGTCGGCGCTCCAATGCCAAACGCAGGTGGATCTACCGCGATACTACCATCTTCGCAGGTCGAACCAAGGAAGAGTGCTCCGGTCGCAGGGGGATGGGGCTTCAAGCTCTGGCGAACCGAGTCATTAGCTAAAAGTCCTTCTGGCGCGACATCCATACCCTTTATACCACCTACCACCGCGCCTAACAACGTGTCGTCACCACCCCCTCAACCACTTACAAGGAAGCTTGGGGAATTCTTTGGAGCTCGAAGTGGCAGCATTTCTTCCACTACCCCCGTCAAATCGCCGCGCGCCGAGCACGAAGCGATGTATAATGGATTGTCCGATACGTCATCTATTGAAGAATCTCTCGCCGAGCCTGTGAGCCCGGCAAGTGAACTTCCCCGGGCAAGCGTGCTGGTGAGAGACACGACGAGCGTCACCTCAGGCTCTTCGGCGAGGGATCCTGTTGCAAGTCCGGAACGGAAGACGGGTGGACTTCCCTCGCCGTCTGGAGTAGAAGAGGTGTTTACCCCCGTTGCCATATGAGTGACAGCAGGCCTTCTAATTTCCTCTCTCGTACCTGGTCGGAATATATGGGTTTGAGATCAGACACATTTGGATACTATAGCTACGCGTTACTTTGTGAGACTCCTCTCCTAGATCACACGGCGTATTACGATGAACTGGATATGTAGCGTAGCATATGTACTATTTTGCTTATAGAAGCTAGTCAATTTCCGTCGATCCTGTCACTGCATGACTTTACCGAACCAGACGCTTCTGCCAGTGCACTGGCACTGTTTACACGTACGGAACTGTACCCCTCTCTTATAGTACAGTTGAAATGCTCATAATGGGCATAGAAATTTGTCATAATTAGTATACATACTACCGAAATGTAATTGTTTTTGCCGAGTGTAGCAAATGCTAAGATGCATTAGTATGAGCATTTCAATCGTACTTTGACAAAAACAGTGAGAACCCCGATGCACCACCGTACGGACCAACCTCTCCATATTATATGAAGTGGAGGAAAGCCCGCATACCATGTCACAGCTCGCCAGGATAATCGCAAGGTATCGTCCATCGCACCGATCTATCGCCTCCTCCCGTTGGGCCGGATCCTGGTAACCTAACTGCATCCGTTATCGACAATGATCCTTCTGTCGACCTCGAGGCTCGACTAGATGGCCAAGTGTGACCCACCTCATGATAATCTGGTGGCATCCGTTCACGACACAGCAGCTGTACCCATCGATATAAATACCTGCAGGGTGATGCAAAGAGACGAACATACGAGGCTCGATCGTGGAAAGCGGGCTCTTATAGGCGATGTGTGAGGTCGTCGAGCCCAAGTGGCTGCAATACGAATGCGACCATTGCGTCCTCCGAGTCCGCGACAATCTTCCATGGTGGATAGTAAGCCTGCCCCTGCCCCTCCCCTGTCATCAGGCCCTATTGTCGCTGACATACGGTCACTAGGACTACTGCATATCTCGGCATTGTGTTTATACCCCACTCCATGATACGCCCTGTTGGAACTACATCCAGACATGCGAGTAACGGTGAATACTTGAGTCGCGAACCTGTCTGTGCACATGTCACTATTTTGGCCAATACGCAGTACCAGGCTGATCACGTTGTTGAACAGCATCATGGCCGGCGGAATCAATGCAGTCATTGTGAGCGCGCCCGTTGTCAAGCCCTGCATAGGCGGCGCAGACGTAGAAGGGGGCGCAAGCAGTCGACACTTTATTAGGAATCTGAACGCGCATCCGTCCCTCCTCCCACATGTACGCGTCTGACTCGATGTACTTTCGGCCCACCTGTTGACGAGTCTACCTCGAATGTATCCAGGATCCTCTCCGACTCGAAGAGGCCATTGCACCTCAGAATTTCCCATCCAATTAACTGGCCGGTGCGCGTGTTTCTTACCTCATTAACCATTACAGGGGCTTCAGTCCCAACTATCCTCTGTGTATGCCTAGTTTTCACCTAATCATCTCATATCTCCGCCGAAAAACTGGATCTTCCCGTTTCTCGTCATTGTCTATGTTTACAATTGCGTGTGCATGTGAAGAGGCTGTGATCCTTGAGATGGACCCCGATGCCGAAAGTTCCCCGGCTAACAAGTGTCACGCGCGCGGGAGCGGTTGCACGATTCATCGGCTAATTGATGTTACAGGGAGTGCTTGACGGTTCTCCTTCGCTTCTATGTATATACACTGACAGCCTGGACAGTTGACTCGGAGGTACTTGATTTTCTGGTCAAGCGTTTAGCGGCCTCGCCGCTGAAAAACGTGGTTTCGAGACACCCACGGTGTCAACGCGTCGTTACGTCTTAATTTTTGTGGCAGTGTACACTTCGACGTCGAGGCACTCGTCCGACTCTGCGGTGGCTGCGGGCGCGAGGAAGCCTGTCTTGCGATCAATGGCGGCGGCAAGTCGGCGTGAGCTATTGCGGGTATGTGGATTTCCCCTCTCCGCGTGATGCTACCTACAAGAAGCAGGTTCAGCATCCGGGGGACACGGGGCCCGCGCGTTTACTCATATGCTCTATGTCGCCAGCCTTTATCTCGGGTTTCATGCACATGGGTAGACGTGATGATGTTTCAACATATGTGTGATCAGGATGGAAAGTGTCATCCACGTGTCGTTGGGTAGCATCGGGTATGATCTCGGTTAGCGCAATGTAGGCATGTCTAGTACCCCCGGCATGTCACTTTCCAAACACTATAGCAAACGACAGAAATTTGATAACAGAAGGCGTTTTTACTGAGTGGATATACTTTCATTGGTTGTATGGATCCCATAGGCTACTGGTGCACCGATTCACGATCATTGATGAGAACCTGCGAGGAGCGGAGCGGACCCCAGAAGGGGCTGGATGACTGATTCATTTCAGGCTGCCCTGCACTGGTTGCTCCAGGAACGAACGCGGTGGAAATGAGATCCTCGGATTGAAACCCAATGCACATCGTAACTCTCATGAGGAGGTTTCAGCTCAGACGCGGACGCAAGTTTCGGCTAATCGACAGTGACACGGCGTTCACGTCGACGGCGAGCAAAACCATCGCATTGGAGGATCGTAAGCAGAAAAGTGCGTATCGAAGGTGGAGTCGGGTGTAATACTGTGTCAGATCTGGCGATCACGTAGAAAACGTCGGTTGTGTTGACTTGATGTCAAGATCGAAGTCTGTGAGAAATCGCGTCAGATAAAACCCCCCTGGGGCGACTGCGGATGTCTCTTCTGTTGCACGAATGAAGGAATCTTAATGAATGCGACTCTTTTGGAATGCATTGTCCGTGCAAGGGCCAAGTAGGTTCTGCCAGCGGTCCATCACCACGGGGTCGCGCAAGAGGAGGCAGGATTGATCAGCTAGCACCCGGATAGGAATAGCACAATGAGGAGCTCTGATTCACAACTGCCCAGCGAGCCCAGCTCGGAGCCTCGTTTTGCTCATTAAATGATTGCGGTCATGGACATTGGTTCACCACGGATGGAGATAGGGGGAGTCATAGGACGGGACTCGCTTGGCCGGAGGAGTCGAGGGGAATCTGGGCGCATGGCACGACACGAGGCCGGCGCGGCAGAGACTGAGGTGGCAAGCATGGGCGGGAATATGCCGGACAGCTGCCGAATTTGTCAACTCCGCTTCAACTCCGCGAAGGTTATCATAAATTTATTTTGCCTGATCAACCAAGAAAGGAAATCGACCCTCTGGTAGATATGGATATATTTTTAGCGGTGCCTCACGGTCCTTTTGAAATTTCCCCCCCGGTAAACTCCATCGAGCTATCGCGCGCTCCTCTTCCTCCATCAATCTTTCCTCGTCCTGGGACACTTGTCCTCCACCTCCTCCCATCCCCTCCATCCCATGGAGCCAAATCTCTTCGCAGACCCATCCAAGAAACGCAGGAAGGGCGCAACTCGTCTATCATGTGCCGAGTGCAGACGGTCGGTCTCCTTTTTGTCCTGAAATTATGCTCTCCCATCGTCTCTGCTCTAGCTTGAAGCTGCGCTGCGACAGAAATATTCCCTGTGGCTCCTGCGTCAAGCGCGGTTGCGGCGCGATCTGTCCGGACGGTACGTCATCCTCTCCCTACTTCCCCGCCTTCCTCCACGTAATCGCTTCCGCGGTTTAGGCTCGTTGACCACTGGTCAGGGTAATCGGTGTGTCCCCATCATCCTCGTGTCATCCCCATCCCCCTCAAGAATCCCAGTTTCGTACTCGCATCAACCCAAGAACTTCACGAGAAGATAAACGTCCTTTGCAATCGAGTTCGCGAGCTTGAGGACGGCCTGAGACAGTCTCACTGTCTTGTCTCACCCGATAGGCACCCTCTCCTCTCAGAGGACCTTCTCCAACTCAAGGCCCCATTACAAAGAGAACCACCCAGCCAGCGTAATGTTCCTAGAGGTGACACCAAGGAAGAAGACCAAAACGGCGAAATCGTTGACGCCTTTGGTTCGCTATCCATCAATGCTTCAGGAGGTGCCAAGTATTTCGGATCCATAGCCAATTCTTGGGTGAGCCACACCCATCAGGCGCAAAGTCGTAATTCATTGACAATTTGCAAATTTCCCCCCTTGTCTCCAGTACTTTTTGCAGGTAACCTATGTTGAGATCTCACTGCGCGATCGATCTGACTCGACTTCAGAATGAAGGCTCAGACGCCCAGGAGTCCGAGGCAGGCCGGTTAGCCTCTCTACAGAACATTCTTTCGCCTGAGATTTTGGCACGGAGTGGTGCCTTCCCGCTCGTTCCAAGCTCTCATCCGCTCCAGGTCGAAAATGTCCGGCTGCGAGAACTTTTCTGGTATCTTCCCGAATCACCCAAAGCCCATTACCTGTGTCGGGCCTACTACACACTCGGTGCTTGGATGTGAGCGACCTTGACTTTTGTTACCGTTGAAATTCTCATCCATCTTTTCAGGTACAATCCAATCAGCGAGCTGGACTTCTTCGAGGATATATATCCATTATTTTATGCCCCAGACGCTGCTCCGCCATCCGATGACCCACTTCTTTCTCACAAGCTCGCTCTCATGTTCATGGTTCTCGCGATTGGAAGTTTGGTAGATATCAAACACCCAGCCTACAATATCGAGGCCGAGAAATATCACCAATTGGCACGTGCTTCACTGTTCCAGAGCTCGCTCTTCGAGGATCCTACAATCAGCGCCGTACAGACTTTGGCATGTACAGTCGTCGCGTTGCGGCAACGACATACTGATTTTCAGTCTGGTAGTTCCTCATGACCTTTTTCCTTTTCTTATCTGACAGACACGGATCTAATTCGGGTACCCGCTGGGCCATCATTGGCATGGCAATCAAGATTGCTCAAAGCGTGAGTATGACTGCTTATCCATTGTAAGGGTTTAACCAAATATGTTTCCCGCGATTAAAACAGATCGGGCTCCGTCAGTATTCGTCTGTTTGATTGGGTAATGGACACTAACCCAATTATGTACTTGCTCTTCACACAGACCGTGATCCAAGTAGATGGGGAGTGGACCAAAAGGAGACCAACCGCCGCCGGGAATTGTTTTGGGAGCTCTACACGTACGATTCATGGCAGGTGAGTGGGATTGGACATACGGAACATCGAATGTAAGATCATCGCCATTGCAGTGCTGGACGTTCGGACGTCCGCCGTCATTCTATCTGTCACATATCGATTGCAAGCTACCCTCTGGTGGAGAACCTGGGGATGAATCATGTGCGTGTTGCACGATGCATTGAGACACGCCTTATCTGATGATATTTTCATAGTCCACGCTTGGAAACACCGCTTCGCATCAGAATGTATGAGTGTGGTCCACGATCAAGCTTTTGGCGCAAAGACACCGACATACGCAACAGTCCTTCAACTGGACCGCAAATTGCGCGCATTCCCCGTCCCTCCCAGCCTGCAAGTCGCTGGATTTGGCAACTCATCCCCTCCGGAGTCGCGCCACCAGGAGAGCGTTTCGCTGATTCTACAACGGCACATAGTTCTCGCTATCCGCGAAATGAGTATGTCTTGTCTATACATTGCTTCATTACACCCGCGGGGTACTCGTGGTAAGGGCTTGCTGCTGACGCTACTTGAATCAGATCTCCTCTATCTCCACCGGAGTTTCTTCGCCCGTGCCGTGACCGATCACCCCAAGGATCCACTCGGTAGTCCGTATGGGACATCGGTTATCGCTGCCTACCGCAGTGCGGGCTCACTCGTAGCCTTGATGCGGAACCTTCATACACAGCTCAAGGAGCCCAGTGAGCGAATGTGGTTCTTGTGGACCCATATGTTTTCGTGCGCGGTACGTACGCCCGACGGGCGTTGTTAAGTTCCGCGATAGGAGAAGCGCTGACGAGTCGGTGAAATTACATTTGCGATGCGATTTAGATTGTGTTGGGTTCTGTCGTCACCCGATGTCCGTCGATGAGTTTGGCACCCTCTGCACTTGTCCAGTTGGACTCCGCCTGTGAACTTTTCTCCAAGGCGGCACGAGGATTTCGCGCTCAATCTGTATTGGTAAACCCCTACCCTCTGCTATACGTCACTTTTACCCGCTCACCCGACCCTCAGGATATCATGGTTACGCTGCAAAAGAAGGCACACATCAGCTTGAACGAGTTTCGAAGGGGCAAAATCTCGCCTCTCGCACGGCAATTGTCGAGCCACTCTGAGCCAGGGTCGCCATTCGAAGAAGATGACGAGCTCTCGACGCTCGGTGGGAGGACGCGGCTTGTAGCCAAGAAAGACTCTTTATCACCGCAGTCATCGCCTGCGGTCATCGACCGCTCGCCCACATCCTTGAATCCGGTAGTACCACTGCCGCTGGCATCTGGGAGCAATCAAGTCCATCCCAGTGTTGTGGACTACCTAAAAACGTTTGGCCACACCGCCGGTCCTCATACCAACGGTTCTCACACTAACGGGTCAACGTACACCGATGCGTCCGCTTTTAACACCCCCATAAGAGAACAGTACGAAACGTCTGGATACAATGATTGCCGGTCACAAATACAGCCGATGGAGTTGGTGCCCGGGCAGTTCCCTAATTATTTCCCTGTCTACGACTACGGGATGGCCACCGAGAACGGCTACCCCCATATGAACGGCCATATATCTGCAGCCCGACGCGAGTCCCCAGAAGCCAACACGATGCAAAACACCTGGCAAGATTTTGTTAATTCGAGCGGTTTGAGTCTGGGCCATAACTGATGTTTGCTATCCTGTTGTTGTGGACTTTGTCTTGTCACCTGTGATGACTCTGATGTGCTGTAGTTAAACATGCTCTGGGAAGGGTCCTGGTCGAAACTTATGGCAATGCTCGTTGTATATCTAACTATATTTCAGACTCTTCTCAGACACGCTGTCCATTACTGTAATACCTTGGCTCTTCTTGATGTTTTCTTGCCCTCCCTTGTTCTGTGTGTCGACAAACAATGCTAAATAAGGTGCACGACCATGACGGGCAATACAGACCTCGTGTAAGCTGGTCATCTTTGTCGTTTCATCCACATTCCTCATGGCGATCTGTGGCTCTTCTTCGAAGACTGGTTTTGGACGCCGTCCCGTAAGACCAATGTCTTTCATCGTGGAGCGTGGCGTGCTCACCGTTGACACATGTTTCCAGATACAAAGGAAGGTTGTTGTCTGCGGAGACGGTGCTTGCGGTATGTACCTATGCCTCACCTTTCTTCCTGACAGCTCAGCACGGGCTCATTCATAGGCAAAACATCACTACTCAACGTTTTCACCAGGGGGTTCTTTACCCAAGTATAGTGAGTGCGGGATGGATCGACCACGGGGCGCTCTGACATTCTCGAACGTACAGCGAACCCACCGTGTTCGAGAACTACGTCCATGATATCTACGTCGACGACCAGCTCGTGGAACTAAGCTTGTGGGACACGGCCGGTAAGTGCTCCGTCTGGGCCTCCACGAGTCTTGCGTCGTAACTTCTGACGTTTCAAGAAATCCATAGGACAGGAGGAGTTTGATAGGCTGAGATCACTGAGTTATGCAGAAACGCACGTCGTCATGATATGTTTCTCCGTGAGTCTCTACCTATTCTTTTCGTAGAACGACAAGGCGGGGTTGATTCTGGTCGTCTCAGGTGGACAACCCAACATCGCTCGAGAACGTGGAAACAAAAGTAATTCTACATTTCTTCTTTCATGCTCGCACGTACATTCGTGTTGAAACAATGTCGACAGTGGATAGACGAGATTCTAGAGTTTTGTCCGGGCGTCAAGGTATATTCGAACCTCCTTGACGCTTCATTTGGCAGGATATGACTGAACGTCTCTCACAGCTTGTCCTCGTCGGTCAGTCCTTTTGGACTAGATGACGGATTGAAAGAGTCAACTGACCGAGCGAATGCAGCGCTAAAGTGTGACCTTCGAGACGATCGGAACGTTCGAGAACGACTTGCCCGTTATGGAACGCACTCGGTACAGTATGAAGAGGGTCTCGCTGTCGCACGACGAATAAGAGCATCACGATACCTGGGTACGGTGTTTGACTTGGCTTTTCTGTCCCGCCTACGGCCCGACTGACTATGTCTCGATCCATGCGTTAGAATGCAGTTCGAAACACAACCGGGGGATCTCAGAGGTTTTCTATGAAGCTGCACGCGTATCGCTGAGCACACGGGCCAAGGGGCCAGCAGGTGGTTGTATAGTGATGTGACATTGACCCTTCATCATTCGGGTTCATACACATTCTTTTGCACTCTTTTTGACAGCACGCTATGCATCTTAGGGATTCTTCTAATTGCTTTTTTTTCAAACTTTCGCACGAGACGATATCCTGGTCCTCCTTGCGGGTGCATGTTTTTTGTCTTTGTTCTATTTGTATTTCTTGGCGAATATTCTTTCTACCACCATGATGTCGTAGGAAAGAGTGTCCATTATAGCAAATCGAAAAGCATGCATTACGATACATTTTAGTGGACAATATCATGTAGTCACGAATCAAAAGTAACCTGTCATGGCCTGCTGGCGAACTTAGTATTCTGTCCTCGTCTCATAAAAGGGAATACATACGGGGACCATGTTCACGCCTAGACCAGTCCCGTTCATCATTGGCGGAGCTTGAGTCGGGTATCTAAACGGGAACATTCAACGTCTGCAATACAAACCAAAGAGCCGACTAACCCATTGCCTTGAGTGATAAGCAAGCGGTTCATAGGGTTGATGATGGGCTGGTCAGCCTCTTGCTCTTCCTTTGCAATTTCTTTCTTCGTCCGTTCCCTGACCTCCTTCTCAAGCGCAGCCAACTGGAATATAAAGATTGGGTGAATCACCAATTCCGTAGCTATCATGATGGGACGAAAAAAACAAACCTTTTCCCGCATCGTTCTCGAGACCTGGATCTTGTAAGGCATGTAAAAGTCGTTGAGACCATACTGCCATGAAAGTTCCTCCACGACGTCAGGTCGCAAAAGGTCAAAGCACACGTAGAGGACGGCCGCGAAGCACTCTTTGTTGCCAATGTCGACAAAGTAAGAAAGAAGGTCCTCCGCAACTTCGGTAGAGGCTGAGGTAGCGGCCGTGACGATCGCATCTTTGTACAACTGGTCTTGCTTCGACAGCGATATTGACTCTTCCCATCGCGAGTTTTTCTGAAAAAGTGTGAAACACCTTGGAGAAGTGAAATTTGAAATGACCATACCTTGTAAAGATGTGCAGCAAGCCGCCTGAACTCGAGGAGGTCGTGTTTCTCTAACCGTTGAGCAAGAGAAATGTTGTTGAAGTTGTCAAAGCTGTCAATTGAGTCGCGGAGGGTCTTGTAATCTTCCTCTTCGATGAGTAGGTCATTGTACGCGTCGTTGACTGCTTCGATGTTCAACTGCAAGTATCGTCAAATTGGCTTCAAGTGGAGGTTCAGAGTTTCTATATACTTACGTGTTGAACGGCAATGAGATATGAACGAATGAGTGGGATATGATCGATTTGACGGAACGTGCGCACAACACGACCGTGATCTATGCGGGGAATCATGACACTCAAGAGATCCGTCAAGAGGGTGGGCTGCTCTTGTAGGTAGAAGGTGAGAGCTTTGTAGTAGCTATGGCATGCCGAACATTAGCAAATGGATCAAGAATCCAAAAGGTACTTCGTACATCTCGACATTAGCGACGCGGACGATCACATCCTTGAATTGATTGTGCTCCCAAGCATCGGGCGAACGTTCGATCATGGCAAGAGCAGCATTGTCCTGGTTGCGCAATCATTAAGTGGGAGCGCGAGAAAAGTAAGGCGATCTCTCACAAATTCGTCGTATTTTATGTAAAGGAAAACAAGTTCGGGCCAAAGATGCGCTTTCTCCGTAGCCCTGATGACCTGGTTGACGAATGAATACATGTATGTTTCCGTATGAAGGAGTATAACCCACCTTTGGAATGTTGATCCGTGACACGAAGAGTTTGAGGTGTTCCATGACTAGGGATGGAGGCAATCAGCACGTGAAGAGCAGTACATGAACCACGCATACGTTTTCCAGGTCTATATTTGCTGTACAGAATAGAGAGCTCCGTAAAGATCCCCATCTACAAACGATCACTATAATGACATCGGAAGCGACAAAAGAACATACGTGAGCGCGCTCTAGGCTAAGGGCTGCCTCTAACAGAGCAAGAATTTCATCGAAATGGCCGCGACGTTCGTAAGATTGAAGAAGACCAGGCAACTCTTCCTATACAAAAGATCAGTCAAAACTGGAAAACTCTGTTCTGGGGATGCACGAACCGCATGAACGACAATGTTCAAACCACAAATTTGAGCCTGCAATGCAGGTCAGTAACACCTCCCTTATACGACAGAAGCAAACCCACCAAACGGAATTCTAACTTCTCAATACAAGCGGCATGAACTTGCTTCCAGACTTGGGTGTTGCCGGCCTTGCGAGCGCTTTCGACGGCAGCCTGGTTCTCGCCCAAGTAAATGAGAGTGGTAGCCAAGCGAGCCCAGTTGGAAATGCTAGTGAAGAGTAGTTTGGCAGCCTGGTAGAGCTCGTCCTCAAAGCACTTCTCTCCGACCACCAAGACATCTGCTACGTTCGTCATGCCCAAGAAGTCCTCCATATCATGTAGGCGATCAGTCTTGGCATAAGCATACGCCAGCTCGGTATCGATTTGAGGTTCACGAAGATGCTTGCGCGCCATCTGCAGGAAGCGGACTAGATCATCGTGCTTGCCAGCGCGGCTCGAAATCTCGGTAACTTCTGCGAAATTCGACGGGTCCTCGGCCTTGATGTACGAGTCTATAAAGAACAATCAACCTTCCCTCTCCCTGATTTTTTGCGCTAGGCATACCAATAGCATCCTTGATGCGAAGACCGTCAAGCTGGGCTTTCGCAAGGCGGCTCCACACTTCAGGCTTGTTGACCTTGTTAGCGTAGTCCAAACCACGATCAATTGACACAATGTGCTCGACCAGCACGTTGATCGCCATGGCATGTTGGTCGTACTTCTTGTATATCGTCAATGCCTCCTCGTAGAGACCATGTTCAGTTGCAATCTTGGCGATCTCGGCGACGTCGTAGTTCTGGAGTTTGTTGATGTAACCCACAACCTTACCCTTATCCGCACGAATTGCCGTCAAGAGCAGGAGGTTCTGGAGATTGCGGTTGTCGCTAAACGGAGAGGGTTCAATGACGATTTTCTCCAAAAGCTCGATCAATTCGATGGGGAGATCGGCCGAAAGGAAGGCTTTGACAGTCACCGAGACATCATCGGGGTCAGTACACTCGGGTAGAGCAGTTGCGACGATCTACAAGCCACAAACATTAAACGTATGTGGACCATGGGACATCCGCACTAACCTGGTCGATGAGTGCTCTGCGATGCACGTTGTCGTGGACAAGAACTTGTGCCCAAAGCTCTGGCTGACGACGCTTCACGAGGTAGCGAGCTTGTTGTTTGAACATCGAGTTCTCATTCGTGATGGCAATGAGCTCATCATCACAGAAGCCCTTTGCGTAGGCGATGTACGCCAAGTAGGGATCTCGGGCCTCACAGAATTTACCAACGACGAGGGGCTCATACAGCTGCACCAATCGTTGAGGGAAAAGATCACACAACAGGGTCGAAGAACGTACGTTATTCTCCTTCAAGAATGTTTCGGGATTGTTATTGCTGTCGATCACAATCTTGGCCATTGCGTTGAACACAGCAGGATCTTGAGAACCGGACTGTACGCGGGCCTCAAGCCAGGGGAGAATCAACTTCAGTCTATTCCGTTGCTCAACTTCATGAACGAGCTCGTCGATGGGGAAATTGCCTGTCACGGAAGCCAAGAGCCCTTTGATGATTGTTTCGTCGCAATCGACATCGAGTAATCCACCGACAACCTGGGGAGTCCTGACGGAGTTGACACGTTGCACATAGACTTCGATGAACTTCGTGAGACCGTTCTGATAGAGGTAGAGAACGAGGTCGTGGACAAAGTCGAAGCGATCGCAGACAATGATAAGGGGAAGTTGATCTTGAAGCTTTGCCTCCTTCAAGAAATTCTTGACCTTCTCTGGGTTGTAGTGGTTGCTCTCTCGACAGATACGCTCAACTTCACGAATCTGGCCGGTCCGAGTGGCAGCCTGAATGTACTTAAAGTGGACCTCGGGATCTTCGCTGAGGTTCACAATCGACCCGAGGTAGTAGTAGAGACCTTGGACAAATGTCAGTTTTGAGAAAGGATATACATGGGGAAAGTACTCACCTTCAAATGTTTTGAAAGACTCAAACATCTCGATCAACTTCACAGGGCCAAGAATATCGGAGTACTTGGTAGCAATCTGGATGACGACCTGGAGGTTCTGGCGGATATTTACCCTAAGCATCTCTTGCATGCATCCCATCGACTGTTCGGTGGTAAGACGACTGAAGTAGTTGACTAGCCATTCGGGTTGGAGGCCGACAGTATGGACAATTGCGCGCTTGATGTCCGCCAAGTCCTCATAGTGTTCGAGAGCCTGTTGACATCAGCACCAAGTAGATCTTACATATGGAATGATACACTTACTCTTTGCAAGAGACCGGCCTTCTCGCAAAGATTGGCAATCCTAGGGCGGTCATAATGCGAGAACATTTCATTACCGAGGATGGCGTCCGCGACCTGCGGCGCGTGGACGAGATTCATCTCGAGGAGACGAGTCTGCAGATGACCCTGTTCGGGCTTATTTTCCTTCAAAGCATCCAGCAAGAAGGATGTTGCCGGTTGAATCATGTTCTGCGACATAAAGATGTCCACGACCTACAATATATGCGTCACATACTGTTCAAGAATCAATCAGATTCCCACTTACACGCTCGATATCAACCAACGGGCCAGTCTCGTCATTGACAAGCTGGGTGGCAAACTCAGCACCCTTGTCAGGGTTCGTCCTCATGACATGCTGCAAAAGGGCAACATAATCTGGGCTATATCCAACCTTCTTCGCGTATAGAACAATTTTATCCGTCTGACCAGTCTCTGCAAAGCAGGCGATGACCTTGTTGGGAACATTTGCTCTGAGGTACACGCTCAAAGCCAAGGTCATGTCATGCAGCCGGACGATATCCCCAAGCTCTTCACTACAGGTGAGCTGATAACGTAATATTAGGAGCAATCAGATCTCGGGAGGGAAGGCTTGCCTTATTCTCTTTCAGCCACTTCTCGAGAAGCTGCTTGCGACCCTGTTGTAACACAGGGCGAGCGAGCTCGAGCGACTCAAAATGGTTGAGTTCACCTTTCTCCAACAAGATACCAAAGTATTGGAGAATAGGAGACAAGCCGCCTGGGGGGGCGGGTGCTTGCTTGAATGATTCAATCACCTGTGCTGTACGAAGAATTCCCTGAGCGCTCAAAAGTGAGTCTAGAGACTGTCATTGGTAAGCATCCGCGTGCGTACCCGAGGAGAGTTGGCAGCTATCTTCGCTGCTTCACTGTATTGACCGGAAGAAAATAGTTGCTGATACTGCTTGACGTACAGATCATCCGCACCGGGTAGACTAGCGCGACTGGCGAGTTTGAACGCGAGTTCGGTATTGTTGAGCGTACTGAGGATGTAAGGGACGATCATCTGCTCGTCGACGCTGACTGATAAGACCTGGCCTTTCTTGTTTACGCCGATGATCCCGTGGCTAGCCTCATGCTCTGCCGTGACAAAGATCGTCTCGCCGGATATGCGATTCATATAAACACATGCTCCAGACTCCAGATCGTACAGGTGAATGAAACCATATTTGGTGACCAGAAAGATGATGCCATGCTTTCTGGATACCTGCATGGCTACGGGGAAGTCATTGGTAGCTTCAGGTGGGAAATAGACATCAACTGCCTTCTTCACGAAAGGTGGATCCGGTGCGGTGTGGTCAATCTCCACTACATGAAGCTACACAACGGCTCCTAAGCAAGCATCAAACTCCTTTAATGCATATCGCGTACCTTGGCGCCAGTAGCGGTGCGAACTGCAAATGCGAACAGCTTTGTCGTGGACTGGTGACCATCGAGCTTCAGTTCCGCAAATGAAGCAGCATGTCCTTCGATGGGCTGGCTGACTCCCCGCTCTCGGCTATACAATTGCATCGCGCCTTTAACCTTGAACGCAGAAGGATTCGTTGAATTGCTGGAGATGCCAATTAATACCAGCCACTTCTCATCAGAAGTTGCGCGGTAGTTGATGATCTGTGCTCCCACAAGTGTTGCATGCCGGTCGAAGACCTTCTGCGGGGGTGACGTCTGGTCCCCAATTGACCAATGATACACGGAGGTCTCAGTGACCAATCCTATGGTTGATTCGGATATCCATTTCCAGAACACGACGTCCTCGTTGTTGGCATGAGATTTGACCTTTTGTTTGGTCTCAATATTGAAAACCTGCAACGTCCGGCCGGCTGTGAAGGAGGCTGTCAGTGTCACGGTACAACACGACGAGTTGGGGACACACCCTTTAACGCGAGAACTTTCTTGGAGGGATGCATAATTGCGGAATCAGCACTGATTGGTCTTCGAAGAACATTGTTTGCGTCGGCGAGGTCAATTATGACAACTTGATTCTGTTCGTTAACCTTTTCGCGTATGCAAATGAAGTGGTCGGATTCTAGGGTCAAGGTCTACAGAGGGCTCGGTCAGGTGTGCGTGAGTACATCTAGAAGCGGTCCCAACACACCTAAGAAGCAAGGTGGAGAGCAAGAAACCAAGCAGATTGAGCATGTCACTGCGGATTGAAGTTGCCTACGCGTACCTGGAACGAAATTGAAGCTGGCTGAACGCCCAAACTAGAGAGCTGCAGATGCTCGCAAAATGCGATGGGTTTCGAGATGTCTGCCATGATTAAAGTGTCGTTAACAGCCGTACACAGCGGCGAGGGAGAAATTCTGTCGACGTGGTTTGTTGAGACAGCCAAGTTACGACAGTAAGGGCATGAAAAGTTTACTGTTGTTTGGCTCACGCTTCATAGCCTATTACTGATGCGGACAAGTATAGCATAGGAAAACATAGAGACAAGGTATTTTTACTCCTCAGCAAGGACCAGCACTTCCTCCAAATCCTCCCCTTCTAATGGTGAGATCGGCGGAGGTGCATTGCCATAATACAAACGCTGCGCTATGATCGCTGTTTATTTTGTGGCAGGCAGTCGGTAACACGTCGAGGATGCGTGTCGCCGTCACGACTCACCTGAGTCTACAGACAGTTGAAATACCGCACAGGCCTTGAACTGCAAGGAAGACCCTTGCAGGAAGAAGTACGCTGTCCTGGATTGGTGATGTCAGTGCATACCAGTCGTAGGTCCAATGAATGGTCTGACTTGAAAGCATCTCCACCTATCCAACCGATCATTGTAGAGGCGCGGAATCCATAAAGTGACTTGCGCTTGTAATTACTGTACAGACAATGCACATGAGGCTGCCATTGATCCACAATCAAAATATACAAACCTTATTAGTTGCGGGAGGGGTAACGTACTCTCCAATCCCAAGGCAAAGAACCCCAGTATAGAGATATAGAGTTCGGACCGCCCAAATATTAAGAAGATTATCGCCGAGCAGAGTCTGAAAAAAAGTTCAGGTTACTGAAAAAAAGAAGCATCCAACAGCTTCTTACATGATACCGGCAAGACATTCGATGTACTGCGTATATGACGACCATTGCCAGAAAGAAAATGGTCGTGAAGATGGCGCGTAGCTCCCTGAGCTCGTTTCCCGCCGATAACGGAGGCAAATGAACAACAATGCGAGCTGTCAATTGATGCCATCAAGGTCACACGATCTCCTTATGTGTACGCTCGATGGGGCGTACCTGCGCGATGATCATAAGAATCGACTGGAGCAGCAAGGCAAACTCGAAGTGAGCACCCAGCCAGAAAAAACACCGAGTGATATTGGCAATCAACCTGATGGTATGCGCCATCAGCGTGTTGTGCAAATGGCTGTTCAAGTGGGCTCACAGAATCGCACAAACGTCACGAGAAAAACCCGTCGAGTCCCTGATGGGCGGGTATGAGTAACTACGCCCATGCGAGACACGCAAGATACCTTACTTTTTCCTGACGATGGACACTGCTTGATCCGCGTAAACAAGAGGAGGCCCAACAGCCATCCCAACGGACGAAACCACAGCAATCCATGACGGTATCATTGGCATAATCAGATCGAAGGTGTGCTGGTCAACTTGGATGCGCTCTGGCTGCAGAACGCACTGCAGAGTTCTCAAGTTGGACGTTCGATTGCCAAGGCGGCCGGTATGACTAACCGTTAACAGCCGAGTGACAATGCAGCACGTGGTGATTCGGTAGAATACCTAGTTACGACAAGTAACTTACAAAGACAATGGTCTCCAGGAAAGAAAGAAAACCGCTAAGCATGACTGACCACTACAGTTCTCTTGTCAACTACGTCTGGGGGCTCGCGGGGCTTCGAGCGATGTCCCAGGAATGTAGCACATCTCCTGGCTGGGCCGCAAGTATTATTAATATTGAGCCGCGATCACAAGCTTCCACATCCAGATGGAAATGGTTATCCCACATCAAGTGGTCGACTAGTGTGGTTCCATCAGTACTTGTTGAACGTTGAGTCTCATCTCGGCGTCAGAACGAATCAGATTCAGTCCCGTCTACAACTGGATAAAGTTTCATAACGATGCCTTGAAGTGCCTCGTGTCTCCGCCCCTCATCACCCCCGCAATGACAATTGATACAAGACTTGGGATCCCCGTCTCGTTGATGGGGATGCAGGCGTCCTCCATCCAGGTGTCGTCCTATTCATATCGAATCTTCTCTGATTGAAAACACGATTGCCACGGTAGCAGCTGCGTGACAACTGACCATCAAATATTGCAATTTATGGTTCCAACCACCCGAATGCCACGGGTCAATACGAGCTGCTCTCGTACTGCTGGGTAGCTCCACTGATGGCTCGCGAGCTTCACCACTAGGTCTGTACATGAACCTTGAAAGACATTCCCTCTTCCTGAACATCATTCGCAGCGCTATGCAACCAACTTTTTCCTTTCCTCATTGCGGGTGGAAATACCCCTCTTTGGAGCATGGGTCCCAGCATACCCGCAACCTCGCTTAGCTTTCCGCGGCCAACCCCCTCCCCTTTGCCTGCAAGGTGGCGTGACGGCCATAGTTCTGGTCCCTCCTTGCTGTCGCAGTCATCCATGACCGCATTTCTTCCTGCCTGATGCAATACAACGAAGGGTAGAAGCGACGACATCAACGTGATACTACGGCTGCAGGAATAATGAGCAGACATCGGTAAGCAGCACCCCCACCTGGATGCCTTGTTGTCATCCTGTCGTTGAGCTTCTTCCTATCCCACATAAAGAATCTGCGATTGCGAGCACGTACGCACGTTGGCTCCCCTATGACTTGGCGGAGATTTCCTCAAGACCTTTCCGTTATGCTCTGCGGTGGAGCGGAGCTCGCCAGTGGGATTCGTGGCCTACATAGGAAATACAGGTGGGTGGTGCATGTCCACTTTGCTCGAATCGTACCATGGAATTAGGTGCGGGCGTCTTTGATCGAGTCACACGT
The DNA here is from genome assembly GCA_038092675.1 of Boletus rufocinnamomeus. NCBI lineage: Eukaryota > Fungi > Basidiomycota > Agaricomycetes > Boletales > Boletaceae > Boletus > Boletus rufocinnamomeus. Next base: position 20,127 of record JBBPQV010000088.1, read on the forward strand.
TGCATAATTTCTGGAATGTACCAAACCTCCCCCTCTTCAATAATTTTAGCGTCGAGTGTATATCGTAAAGCGCCGGTACGCTCGGTGCGTAAGCATACAAATCAGGCTTTCCAGGCTCCAAGACTGACTCGAGCGTGTTTTCACCGATGGCTGTGGGTGACGAAAAGTCTAGCCCTTGACCCATGCAACTTCGGTGCTCCAACGTTTGTTCTTGGCCATTTGCGACATATGCTGCCGCGCAGCATGGAACACTCCTTTGGTGGACGCCACTAGATATCGGGAATTCCATATTGGCATTTGAAAATTGCAGATGTTGTTTTCCATACTGGCTGTTTAAAGGAGGCCATGACGACAAATCACAGACCCTGGCCGAGAAAGATGACGATGGGTCTTCTAGGGGATGCTATCTGTGTGATGATGAGTTCATGTACATTGAACTGGCGGACGCGTGAGATGGAATTCTAGTGCTAGCTATTTTTGGGGGCAGACGGCCTCGTTGCGCCTGTGTCTTCTCAAGCTGAACCTTTTAAAACGTTTGAGTCAGTCACTCGAAGTAGACTACATCGTGTAGCACACCGTCGTCCACGTCCAGCAGCGTTGTCCAACTCACTCCAGTCCTCTCCCTGTCATACCGCCCCACCCGTTTCATATTCTTGACGTTTCGTTTCGTTCCCCGCCACCAACATGTCTCGGCCTCTTAGCGAGCTCTCTCTTGACCACCAATACTCGCTGCCCGCGGACGCTGACAACTTCGAGCAGTACTATGACTCCTACTCTACCCTCGTCCCCACAGGCGCCGGTCCCGTCCCTGATTTCTATACTTCCGAAAATTTATACTTGTGGCAGGACGGGGATGGTATCTATCATTGGGCTGACGCGTCAGCCGCGCGGTCCGATAGCTGTCTGGGGTATTCATCCCCGTCGTATTATCCTTCCGCGTTTTCTCCTGAGGCAATTCCACCGGTATGTTCCTATCGCCGGATTTTGCCTCTCAACACTAAGATGAATCCGAATAGTCCGACTACTCTGGTTATAGACACGGTGATCTCGAGGAGCCCTCACAGCCCCCAGCTACCCAGGAAAACTCGTACATCTTCCACTTGGCCCAGCAGTTCAGGAGTGGTTCGGCCCGTCCACAGGTCCAGGACCATCGGTCCAGCATCGCACGCGCGAGCGACAGCTTTCTCGCACAAGGCTCGTCTATTTTCAGCGACGGACACTCGTCTTTGAGACGTGGAAGCACTATAGATTACCGATCATCCATCCCACATCAAACCACCCCTCAGCGTGACCCTCGTCCACCGTCGAGGAAACGTTCTAGGGAATCTTTAGACGAAGGAAATTACCATGTTAAGGTTAGTTCGCCGGCGCCAATCTTAAATTACAAGCTTTTGATATCCCGACCCCTCAATCTTAGGAAGAAGATGACAACGCCCATTCATCTTCTTTGCCCACGGCGAGTGACGCATGTCGTCTTCCCCAGCCACATATGATGGTGCCGTCGCAAGGTCTACCTTCGTTCTCTGTCCGAATCCCCCACCTTGGTGATGCTACCGCTTTTTTGACTGCTGATTCCCACACTCGCGAACATGAATCACGCTTGCGTCCAGAAGAGCGTTGTATGGTTCCCGTGCCGAAACACATGAGCAATAAAAGGGTTCATCGTTCAACCGAGGAGCTTGTTCGGCAAGAAAATACAATTCTGTCAATGCCCACAACAACGTGGCCTATCCCTGACGATCAGGTTATGAAAGGGGCGAAGAAGCCTGGCGAACAGAAGAAGCAGGCTTTAGCATGTCTATTCTGCCGAGAGCGGAAGATCGCGTGTGGCAGGCCCCCTGCTCACAGCCCTGACCAGACTTGCAAGTAAGAGCTTTTTATTCCACCTGGGAATCCAAATGCTAACGTTACCGTTAGTCAATGTGCACGCCGTCGGATCAAGTGCGAGTATCCAACTGAATCACGTCGTGGCCAGCACAAGCGCCGCCGTAAGCCAATGGAAGGCGAACCTGCCAGTCAATCCGCAGTCCGTGCGAACTCGACGTCAAGTGTAACATCAACGACGACTGCCTCTTCTACGACATTAACGACCACCACGCCACCCGCATGAACACACAGCAAGAAAGATATATTCAACCAACACATTCGCACGCAAAGCTTTATCGCGCATGCTCAGAATTGTAATCGTTCAAGTCACATCACCCTCCTTCGCACGCCATCAACTCGGTCGAAAACGGTGGAAAGACCCGTCTATATATTGCAATAAATTCGACGACTAAACTATTTAATATCCAGCGTTTGTGGCACATGCCCTTCTGTGACGCCAGGCTCCATGTGAATAGATGGTGTTTACTTATGGCATACAAGTATATTTTCACCATGCATATCCTTGCGCTTTCATGTTGTTGGTCGGTACCTGATTAGGGTAGATAGCTTCCTTATAGTTCACATTATATGTTGGACTTGATCGCTCCGTGGTAGGTTTAAAGTAGGCAGATGTACTTTTTAGCATCTGTCATAGAGACGGGATACTTGGGCCCCTCGAAGCAGTGACGTATTCAGCGCTCGGGCACCACAATTGACTGGGGTATCTGGATTTCCATAGACCAAAAATGTAGGTAGGGAAAAAAATGCCAGGTGCTGGTCGTCAAGTGGTAATTCTACCTTTGTCCGAGAGATACGTCCGAAATAAAGCCACCTAATAACCGCCAATAGATCACTATCTGGCAGCATATGCCAATCTCGTTTCATTCAACACAGCAAGTCAATCAATCTTGATTCTTACATGCATACGCTTGGCGCCGAGGATCAAGCACCAAGGATGGAAAAACGGGCAAACTTTGAGGAAACGGTGCAGGGCCGAAACCATATATTACAGTGGTGCCAGTGGAGTCGACAGTCGTGGCGAGACCCGCGCAGCGCGGATGGCGGCTGCTCAATGTTGCCATAACTTGAATGGCTAGGCCCTGGAAACGATATTATATCCTTTGGTTTTCACAGCCAGAGGCAAATGCCGAGCCAACAACCAGTACTAGTCTCCTCCTCGATCGATCGATCAACGGGGTGTGATACATCCATGAGGGGGTACATGAGGTGTAAAGTTTTGCCAGACCCAGACCGATACATTAGGCATAACTCGGCTCGAACAAGTATATTGCCTTGGCACGAGGCATCGTGCCGCGAGTTCCGCGGCCACCGCAACCACTTACCCACTCTCATCTTGGGGAGAAAATAATACTCAGTTACTGGGGTAGTACTTCTATTGATGCAGTCTGTTTGATTCAGATCTTGGTCCAGTGTCATGAAAGAAAGTGCTCATCTAAGATTCAAAGTTGAAGTCAGGGTCAGATCGTCGACCTTTTATTGAATTGCAAGGAATTACTGGCGTGAGGCAGTTGCCAGCGGAAACAAAGAATTCCGAATCGTTCATGATGTACGGCATACTGCGACTGGCTTCAGAGTTTGGCAGAAGCTGATTGTGTTCAATGGCTAACTCCGAGTCCACCCACAGGTGGAGTATGTGGATTGATGCCAGGGTTCTTGGCCCCACGCCTTGTAATCTCGCCCCCTGAACCGTCACATTGCACAATTCATCAAAAAGCCTCATGCATGCATATCATGGCCTGTTCCGGTGGAGTTCCTCATCAGAAAGCTTAGTAGAACACGTTCGAGCCGCGGTATATCCAACAATAGATTAAGGTACCAAAATCTCATTGGCACAAAGTAGGACCAGAAAAGGGTAACCACGAGTCCACATGTGTTTCGGAACATTTCCAGAACGATCATAACCACGTCTTCACCGGCCGTTGATCGTGGCGGTGGAGTCTCTCCGAAAATGTGAGGGACTTGCAGCTTGTGCATGCTGCGATGATGGTGGTGTGGAATTGGGGTGTTCTGGAATCTTCTCAATTTCTTTCTTTGCCGCCTGCCATGCCTCAAGGTTCTGAAGGAACATGACTGAGATTGCACCATCATATCTGAAGCGATAGGGTCCTACCTTCTTGCACCAATCTCTGTGGCTTCTAGCCATGTTGATTGTCATCTCCCGAAGGTCCGCAACCTTCTGACGTTGGAAACGATCGAGATCCGCTTGGATCGTCGAACTGGAATACTTCAGGTCTTGCGCCGTCAAATGAAGGGCGTCCTCAAACTTCGAGCCACAGTGACGCCGTCAGAAAATGACCGTCAAACAGTCAGATGAACTTACCTGCGAGATTGTTTCACGGGTTTTGCCAATAGCGTTACGCCTTGCTGTTTCCGGGTCGACATCCATCATCCCATGCAAGGTATAGCTGAGTGCATTCAGGAGGCCCATTCCAGGAGCACGCCTCTTGTAGGGACTCGGGCCGGGGTGAGGAGGGAGGTATACTGATCCGGGCTCGTCGGGGTTTTCACTCGATTGTCCCTCTGACTGTGAGCTTGTTAGGCCATTGACGCGACCGCGTGCAAGGGCCTCGTCAAGCCTCTTTGCCTCCCTCTCACTTTTCTCGTACTCCTCCAACATCTCACGCTTATTCTCTAGACCGTCTTGCGTCATCTCGTATTGCACGTGTTTCTGATGCCGATACGCAAGAAGCTTTTTGATGATAGTGGCAAATTGCGCGTATTCATGCAGGGGTTCAGAGAAGTTTTGCTCGAGTTCTTGGAGCTGTGATGATGTCAGTAACAATACAAATGGGATAGGTAAGGGACGGTGAAATACACGCACCAATCTTGTTGTAGACATGTATGACGCATCGACGGCTTGTCCCGTTTTCTCCATCGCAGTGGCGAGAGCCCCGCTTTCATTAAGACTAAAGCCATTCAGGGCAGCACCAAGTTCTGAATAGTCCTGCGCAGTCTCTGCGTCATGAATGTATAGATTATTGAGTGAATACAAGGGATATAGAGAAACGTCATACCTGACCACCGCTTTAGTGTCCGGCGTGTAACCTTTTCCATCGGACCACCGAGGTGGTTCGCGAACTTGTTCGTGAACACTTCTGAATCGATGAAGCGTTGGTCTGGGTTTCGCAAGGGATGCGTTGCCGTCGGGTTGGGGAGTACTGCGTAGGCAGGGGATGCATTCTGATCTGTAGGGCTGTGTGAAGGAGCCTTTAGGATATTCTTTGGGAGCAATGACAACGGTGGTGAATTAAGCACTTCGGTCTACAACATGGTCAGGAATTGCATAGCACGAAACGAGCACTTGGCGCACCCATGAAACTTCGCCTTCTAAAAATCGATGGAATACGTGCTCGTTAGACAAGATGGGGTGACGAGCGATGCGGTTTAGGAAAGTTTGCAACATGCGCTTGCGTCGGGCAATCATCGCAGCGTCCTCCTTTGCCTTTGCCTGTTTGGTAGCATAGTCTCCGATGGTCTGCTTGGAAGGGATTGGGGGGATGATGAGAGTTGGATACAGCTTCACGAGGTTCAGACGTAGAGACTCGAACTCAGAATACCGATGCCTGGCTTCCGCGGTCTGTTGCATGTGAGTCCGTGTCAGATACTTGATCAGCGAGACCGTGGCTGAGACTCACCCCGGCGTGGATCACGTATGTAATGTATGGCGTATTGGAGTTGAGGGTCGTCTTTTGTGCATCGGTTATCTTATCACGTACGCTCATTAGGGAACGGTTGGTCAAGACAGATGCGAGGTGGGCACACACCAGGATCTCTGCGTCCTCTCCAGAGTGCAGCCACCTATCTCTATAACAGCAAAAGTCGCTCCTGTACGATTGCTGAGGTTGTCGTTGGGTCCCAGGGGAGGAGAATGGTTTGTTTGGAGAGTGGAGACGGGCGGTGTTGGGTGGCGGGGAGGAGGGCGCTGATATGTTCACTTTGGAGGTTGACGACGTCTCTGACGAGACACGGTCGATGTCGTTTTCGAAAGGGTTGTCATCCTCGAAGGTGTCCATCACTGCACGGTGCGACTGTGCCGCAACGAGCGTCGGTCAACTCTGCAGCCAGTCGGTGGGATTGCGTTCAAAGGTGTGGACGAGACAATAAAGTCCAGTGCGAGACTTGACAAGGATATGTCCCGGCACGGTCGATACCGTCGAGTACACTGCTGCGTACGCTGGGCTACACTTGCCATATTTGGTCCTATGTACACATCATCTACCCAAATACGCGGAAGCCCCCTTCAAGCAACGCCGCATTCACCTCCCCTTGCATCGACTCGTCCACAATCTCCCCTACGTCCTGCATCGCGTTCTCAAAGCCTTTACCCAGCAGCGACGCAAATAGCTCGTCAATCTGCTCCTCGTGCCAGCTCCCCTGCGTCGGCACCGGCACCATGAAGTTCTGTATCTTCTCGTGAATCTCGTAGCTGGGAACAGCATGAGCCAAGGAACAACTGCAATTCCATGTCACCGACCGAAGTTTCCGTCCCTTGCTAGCCTTTGTATCCACCTTCTTCTTTGCCTTTTTCTCTTTTTGCACCGCTATCCAATCGTCGTTTGCGCCCGTTCCGTTCCCTCTTGCGTCGATAATGTCACGCAGCAGCTGATGGTAAAAATCAGTATCGTCAAACACATCAGTGTCTTCTTTTTCCCGGGACCCGTCTTCATCCGTCGTGCTGATCCCTAGTCTACTTCCTTTGCCACGATAAATTCTCGTCCGAGCGAGGACTTTGCCGTGGTCCACAAGTGTCTCGTCGATCAGTTGTGGTGCCGATTTGATGTGCTGAGTCGTTCTCGAAAATGCATTACGGTTGGTTGGAAGGAGAACCGACGGTGCAACTGCTTGGATTTTGGATGACCACTTGTTGAGTGTTTGTACGAGGTGGGGGTGGTAACTGCTGCGAGTGTAAGGCCTTTTTCCGGTAATAACGACGCGGGTACGAACGTGGATTCAAGTTCTGATGCCGCATGACTGGCTTCACGTAGTTCTTCAGCATAATCACCTACTGAAGTAGTTTCGGTGGTCCTCCGACGTTTACGCGGAGGAAGCCGAATGGATTCGTTTACCGAGAGCAGACGCTAAATTTGTGTTGAGCGGGCATTATCTCTGTGGGAAGGGTCACACCTCTTGAAAATCAAATATCTCGTTTGAGAGTAATCGTGCTTCCTCTAACATTTTCACGAGAGGAGTATGCACTTGCTGATCGGCAGCATCTTGCGACGGCTATTCATTCGTGAGACGATTTCAAGACAGGAAAAAGGATGACTACTTGCAGGAGGGAAGCGGTTACCAGCCGTGACGGATTTTTGTAGGCGAATGCGGGCATCAAGAAGTGAGTCCCAGAGTGTCTGGACGCAAGATATAGATTAAAAACATTACACCCGAGGAAATTGACTTGCAATCTGTCTCGAAATGGCTCTACCCTTTTTACGGTCTTCTTCTCGGATTTCTCGGAGACTCGAGGATAAGTCACTGTATTGTTTGGAGGCGCTGGGATGCTCCGTTGACGCATCATTGGTGGGTGCGTCCATTGCGCGCTTTACGCCAGTCTCATCGCCAAAGGCACGCGTCTCCAGCTGCACCTCCGAAACGTGACTGCCTGACTCCGCATCCTCACTGGCAGAGTTGCTCCTGCTGTCGTCGGATTCGTCGAAAATCAGCTTTCTCGAGGTTTTTGCACCGTCATATTTAGGATCTGAGAGACTCTCGTGGAGCTTGCGCAGGGATGAAGGACTTGTTCACCGGGTTCAGCTTGTGATTCAGGTGCAGGTGTGATATTGACGCACCCAACAGCAAAGTAATGTGCTCGGGCGGCGTTATTGTCTGCCACAGTGCCAAGATCAGGACAGGGATTGATACCCGTGACCTGGATGTCCTCGGGGTCAAAGTCTGCAATAAGGTTAGCTGAGAGTCGAAAAAGTGGAGTTTTGACTTGCCCAACGGAGCGACGTCTTCGAGCTGGGCGATTTGCTGGACGAGGGACAGGCCTGGGGAGGTTCATGAGGTGCTCGCTATGGCGGTCGACGATGAAACTTACGTTCCATTCTGCACTGTCCAGGCGAGGCTCACGAACACCGTGCAGTATTTCGCACCAGCCCTGTGCAGTTTACATAATTGTTGCTAGAAGTGCGAAATTATGCGACAGAAGATTTCTTCTTCCCTCTACCATCACCGTCCCAGCGACACACGACAAGTGGCCCGCAGCCACTGTTAAACGTCATTTGCAAACTAGACAATTTTCAATCTGGATTCGAAACCATCTCGATGTTTTTTAGTGTCAAAAAATGCACAGAAATCGTGTTTCCAGTGAGTGTCTAATTTTTTTGTATGAGCTCATTTTGGAAGTGGCCGGCTCTGCATTCACCTCTCCAACGCCATCAGGCTTTTATCTGTCACGCGACAGCTCCCATCGCACGTACCTGGTGTCACTGATTTTTTTACATGTAATATGATAGCCTGTATCTTGGCTAGCCCCTGCTCTCTTTCCCGTCTTTCCTTCTGTGATTCACCTCGGGGGCCTTTGTCGACCCTCATAAATCTACTTTGACGTCTTCCCCTGTCCCTCCATACGTACGATCGCATACTCACTTCATACCTACGCAGGCTGTTCAAAAAATTCCCCCTCAGCGATGCCACGTTCTCCCAACCGTACCGTCGCCGTCGCCGTAAATCCTCTCTCGCCAGACGACGACGAAGACAACGACATATGTCCCGTGTGCGATGGCGATTGCACCTGCAACAACAGACCCCGCCCCCTTCTCCCCCCAAACGTGGGCCATGGAAGTGCGCGTTTTGTAGCTACACCGACCGCATCAACGGCTTCCTCCGCGCGCGCTCTCGGAGTACAGCCACTCAAAATCAAACTTATCGTCCCACCCAGTTTTCAAAACAAGGCGCGCTCCGTAGGATCCGCGCAAAAGACATCTCGCATGGGATGTTCTTCCACAGCGTGCAGCGAAGTTGCTGGAAGCAGCTCCACACCATCTCATCCCACACGCATCTCTTCCACCGCTGGCCACGGTCAGCCCAGTTCATCAGACGCCATAGGACAAAAACGCAAGGGTCATCCTCCCAAGGCGGTCGCGATTGCGCGCGACGGGACCACAAGTGCGGCTTCCGACCGGCAAATTTGTGGCAACGAGGTCAACACGTTGCCACAATCACAATCTCATCTGACATCGCACACTTATACTCAGCGATCGATCATATCACGGGCTACACGCCCACGAATCGAGACCTCGAAATCAAATTTAGTTGCCTCAAGGCAAACCTCGAAATCCCAGGCCAAAGGCACGACCGGAAAGAGATCGGCTTCCTCAAAGAAGAAGCAGGATTCTCTCAGCGACCTTACCGATTCTGACCTTCAGCCAAGCGTCAATACATTCCACGACGATGATGGGTCTTCGGGGCGCTTCCCTACCTTTGTCTCGGCTGATGGATTGACATCGGAGGCCTCAGACTCCTCCGACTCAGAATCTGAGTCTGACTCCGGCACGTCGGGTTTCGGCTCCGACTCCTCGCTAGCGGCAGAGGAGGAAAATTACATCGTCGCGGAACAAAGGCGTCACGAAAAGGCCCGCATTCGTCGGGAGTTGCTAGGAGACGATGTTCCCAGGCACAAAGATTCAAACAACAGTTGGGTCATTCGTCCTCGGAAGAAAAGTGTTGGTCTCAGTGATGTGGACATGGAGGGGGACACCGACGATATCACGGAAGAGGACGAAGATGAAGACGAGGAAATGGAGGAGGACGAGGAAGATGATGAAACGGATGGTCAGGCTTCAAGGGTGTACACTGGCCTAGCGACCGGGTGGTCGGATGACGAAGAATCCAGTTTCGATGCTGATATATTCTTCGACAATCTCACGGATACGTCGTCTGACGATGGCTCATCTGATACCGATGGCAGTCACCTTCGTGATTCTGCTACCGACCCTCTAGCCAACAGCGTCACCAGCTTACGGAGCGTGGACTTCGAAGTCACAGAAGCATGGGACGGACAGGTCGTTTTCACAAATGGTGCCAACGACGGTCATGGTGTCCTCGATCTCGCATTCGAAGCTAATGCAGCTCAATTACTTGCATCGGATGGCGCTTCAATCAGCCATGATAGTGACGTTGAAATGCATACCAGTGACGGTGCAGAGGGTGACTTCGACGACGGTGACTCCGAGCTCGGAGCAAGTGACGGGGACACCACGGAGGAGGAACTTGTCGATGAACAGGGACTTCCCACCTCTCGTGCGATGAGACTTTTCCGGTGGCCGACCAGCGTCTCATCTATCAATCCCATGTCAACGGTCAGTCCTAACGTCTCGCCCGCTCCGTTCGCTAGGCGCCGCCGGTCATCCACCATGCCAGAATCACCCCGTCCTGCTGACATTCTGGCCGGTAACGTTTTCTGGGAAGATACGGACCAGTCGCAACAAGATAGTGCGGAAGGTAGCTTTGGGGAAAGCCCCCGCCCTATTACCAGAGCTGGGATGCCTGTCATGGGCCAGTTTAACCTGGAAAGCAACGTACCGCAGAAGACTGCCGTTCTTACCGGTACGAACAAGGATGTGCCGTCTCCATACCATCGCCTCGGCCATCAGCGAAGAAGGTTTTCGAGCAGTGCTGGAAGCTTCAGCAGTGTATGTGTCTCACGTTGGGTCGTGTCTTCCAGTCTCACCTGAATCCACTCAGATGGATCTCCGCGGCCGCACGGCAAGGTTATCCATCTATCCTTCGTTGCCCCCACCTTCCGATGAGCCGTCATCCGAAGTTCTACCAGACACTGGTCTTGGTGAACCGATCAAACTAGATGACGTCCTTGACTCTACGTTCCTCGACTCCGAACCTGAGGCGCAGATGCAATCTATCGCTGACAGCGAAGGCGAGCAGAAACTCGTCCAGAGCTTGAGCCGCTGGGACCGCGTGCCTGTCGGTGCCTTCCGTCTTACTAGAGAATCCGTGGCGTCTACCTCCGATGTTCCGACCTCGCCAGGCTGGACCTCAGAACCTGCTAAATCCTCTGTCCGCGACGCGCGTTCGTACGGGAACGCAATGAAAAATAGTCCCCTACACACGATGCTCTGGCATGACAAGAGCGCTGTCAAGGAGAAACCACGCAAATCAAGGGGAGTAACTATTTCACCTGTGTTACTCCCTGTCCGTGATGACGCACGTACACCCACCCATGTTCCGTATCATTATGATCTCCATTCCAACCATCGCCAACAACAACACACACCTTACAAAACCCGAAAAGAGTCTCGCAGGGAGATGAAGATGATGAAGCGCAAGACTCATGCACCTCCTTATAAGCACTACGATCAGCACCAGCGACAGCATCGTAGAAACCACCATCCGAATATGAAATCTCGGGGCAATGCATCACTGCAACGCACGTTTTTTAGCTCACCTACTTCCGTTCCGGCGTTGAACGTATAAAAATTCACTCCCAAGTTGTATTATTTTTTGTCACTCATGGCATGCTCATGATCCATCTCACTCCAATTCCACCCACTAACAGCATTTTCATAGTCTGTTTGTTTTTCTTTTTTTCTTTGTATCTCCGGGTATCGCGCATATATCCGTGCATGATTCTACGTACACCTGTTTGACCAAAAATCCTTGACCCCCTCCCTGATGTGCACCAGGGTCGTTGTACCAATTTCTTAAAGTGCATCTGACCTAGTCTTACTGTTGTATTGTTGACGAACGAAAGGTGTATATTGTCCGTATTTCCAGGAATCCGAGTTCCATAGTACGCTGCACCGTAAAATGTAATGAATGACGTTCGTGGGACCGACTCTAGTACCAGTTAATGACAAGCGCGTCGCGAACACGTGACACGCGACTCATCGCGACCTTGCTTTATTCTGGACGTCCAAATCACTCCCAGTTTTGATGGGAAGCCCCGATGTCGTTGATACGTCTGACGTCGACGAGCGTGAAGTTTTTACACTCTCTCAAGATGTTGATCACTGGGCCAGTTCAGCCTTGACACCAATCAAGAACGTTTGCGCAGATGTTCTCGCATCTCCACAAAGTACTACCACAGAAAAAGACTACCACCGGCATCCCGACGGTTTTTTGACAAGGACAACACGCCACGATCGGTTCAGTAATCATGAAGTAGAGAATTCATCACCTCGGAAACGCATCAAGGTGTGATAAGTTCTACTGTCTCCATTCCGATATTGATGCCCTCTCGAAGATAGCTCACAATGCGGGCTCAGTCTCGTCTGCCTCCGCTCACTTTATCACTGCCGAAGCCTCTTTGCTGAGCGACAGACCTCCAAAGGTGGCTTCCATTGAGCAGATTCCGCCTTCAACCTCGGAACACTCCCCGGAACCCATGCTCATCGGTGAAGACGAGGAGCAGCCATCAGTGTCGTTTCCACCGAGCGATGTTTCGCCTCGCTCGGATTGGCATTCTCTATTCTCTTCCCCAAGCCATCCCTCAGCGGAACACAATTCCCCTGACACTACCAGCCGAGCTCGGACGCAGAGGGTGGAGTCGCCTTTGACGTCCCAGCCACTTTCACATACCCCCTCGCGTTCGCTTTCTAGTTCAACCGATCATTACTCCCTGTTCTCGTCTCCTCGACGCCGTCCTACAACCCCTCCACAAACCTCCTCACAGCGTTCACATGATCAATCATGTTCTGGTGGGAGACAGAAGCAACACTCGGTGGCTTCGTCACCTCTAACACCCGTTTCATCTCCGGCTCGTCTTGCGCAGACATCCTCACAATCACCAGATCCACTTCAACTTCTCTCCCCTCGGCGTCCTCAGGCCCCACAGTTCCTTGCATCGCGGTCGAATCTTCCACCAGCCATTCCTCCCCCTGTCCATTCACCTCACGTGGTGATCCCAGAGGATCCAGAACCACTGAGTCGCTATTCATTACGTCGTCGAGAAGCTCGGCAGTTAAATCCATATGCCTATGACAAGCTGTTGTACAAAAAACAGCTCAAGTACCACCCCGATGCTATCGTTAAATTCCGAAGTCCTGGGCGTCGCCCTGATTCCGGCGGGGTAGGTGAAGACGGCACACAAGATGAATTCGTGTTCCCCCTTGATAATCCGAACGAAGATGGTGACTATGTGGATGCAGAAGGCGAAAGTGGCAGGAGGAGAAAGAAGGTGCAGGGGTTTGGCAAGAACAATGGGACAGGGGGAGATGGCCAAGGGCTAGAGGTAAGACAGATGAACGAGGGTTGGTTGCCTGAAGCCTTGAAGGGGCTATCAAGCAGTGATGAGGATGACAACGAGATCCGTAAATTAGCGAGGAGGGTCCGCAGGGAACGGGAGAAAGCAGAGGCATTAGCCAGAGCTGAAGCTAGGAGAGCTGCCGCAGAGGCTCGCCAAGCAGAGATGGAGACCAAGAAAGTGGCGAAGAGGAGACCCAAACCTTTTCCGGTTCACGGGGATGCTGAGCATGTATCCACACGTTTTCCTGAACGCGTCCCTTCTCCTGTAAGTCCTGTTATGCAACACCTCATTGTTTGTCTAAAGTCGGGTTGTTGTCAAACAGGAACCGTCGCCTTCCCCATCCCTGTTCTCACGAGCGCATTCGGAGCCCGCGATGGCTTTATACACCCCATCCCCTGCAAGATCCCATTTTAGACCCCCCGCGCCGTCTCGGGTGTCTTCCCTTTCCCCAGCTTCTAGTTCGAAACCTCTCCGATTACCTGATTTCAGTGTTTATCTGCAACAAGAAGACTCGTACCGGTTTGATGACGACGAGCCGCTGTTCCCGCGAAATGTCTCACCGGTCGATCATTCTGTTACTTATTCTGCCCCGCCGAGTCCCTCTGGACCGCTAACGACATCTGGTGCCAGTGCTCTGCATTCGAATACTTCGGGCATGGAGTCGGAATCGGACCAGCCATCCACTGTCGAGATGAGTTCCAAGGACAGGAAACGACTTCGCGTGCTGAAGCGTATGATGCCAGCTGCAATGATCTCGCGACAACTCGGGAACACCAAGACTGCACACCTCCCACCTCCGCGTGCTAGGGTCGTAGCAGAATCATCAGGGAGTGAGGCAGAGGAAGTCAGAGTGATACCCGGGCTTGCAAGGGTTCGAAAGGGAAGGTATAGGGACGTAGAAGTCAGAGGAGACCCAGAAAGTTCGGACGTGGAGCATCCCACGGAGGTGTACGATGATGGTGGGCAGGAGAATGCTGACCTTAGTGCGGTGGAAGTGCTTTCTGACGGGCAATCAGCCGTTAGGGTTAGGCGGACACGACACGCTTCGCCGAGGCTCAAACGCGAGGACGACGTGATCTCTCTCAGCGACAGCTCTATGCCAGGATCCTCTTCGGAAGACTCGGGAAGTAGTAGCGGTCGTGATGAAAAGGCTCACCAATCGCTCTTCGACCGTCCCACGAGAGGGCCAGCGCGCGAAAGAAGTCTGATTGACTGGATGTTGAGTCGGACGAGAGGTTCTAACAGGCCGAAGTCCAAGTTTAAACAACCAGCGGGGTCGCGGAGGTCTCGTGGATCTGGAGCACCAAGGCTGAATATTGTTACAAGCGGCGCAAGACGCTATGGCGAACACCATCAGACTCTCTTGCCTTTCGTTAGGGCTAATACGAGTTCGAACACGACTTCATCGACTAAGCATAACTCAACTCACCGGGATCGGATTGTACAGCTCGACCAGGACACAGTCGAGGAGGGCAAGAACCGGAAAAAGAAATGGAAACGGCGATCCGGAACCAATCAGGGGCCGGTTTACAACGTTCATCATGATGCAACACGTATCGCGTCGAAGCATCGCGAAGGCAAGTCAAGCCGAGGCAGGACCGCGCTGGTAATCGGGGACGACGACGAATTTAGGCAGGCCTTGGATCCGGGATGGAGAGCTGAAGTAGAGAGGTGGAACAAACCTGTCTCTCCTGCTCGCCAGCCCGCTAAGAATCCGGCGACGAGTTCTTCGGCCGCTCCTCGACCTCGCCTACACCGTCGAACATCTCCCCGACCACAGAATGAAATCCCGCTTCCACTTTACTTCCAACGCGAAGATGAGTCTTTCGCATCAGTTCACCGTCATATTGCCATCGATATGAACATTACTCCCCTTCCTTCCGGGGTCAAGTTCGGAAATTCATCGTACATTGATAAGGGCCTCCTTCATCAACTCATTTCAGTCACTTCAGGGAATTCGGAAGTTGTACCACCGATGTCCTGCAATGTGCAGGGACTCGAGATTGGACCCACTACGTCCGCTGCGGTCTTTAGTGCACTGCTTGGTCCACTGTGCGATCGCCTGGCTAGTGCATTGCATGACTTCAGGGCCGATGACGCGAACACGATGAAGGAGTGGGAGTCCGTGACGCGCGCCTCGAGTCAGCTTCTTTCGTGGCTCGCAGTTCATGCAGAAGATCAAGAATTCGTTGCTCTAGAAGTGGCACTACGAGAATATTCGGATGGGTTGCTGCTTGTCCTGGAGTCGCTGGAGACAAGCATATTTTCACTGACTGCGTATTGGTTCATTGTGGAGCTTTCTGCCCGCCTTGCGACCGGTGTCAAGTACAGGCGAGGGTCAGTGGAAAATGGGGCGCTCATTCACTCAGCAAAACAGCTCATGCAACGTTTGCTGGGCATCGACTTACAGCCGGCTTTCGCTACCTTTCATGCAGCAGAAAGCGGCGTGGATGTTACTTCATTACCCAATCGAGCCACTGAGTTGTGGGTATGCCTCATACACCTACTTCCAAGCCTCGAGATCTCCCCTGATGCAGCACATGGTCACCCGCTCTGGTACCTGCTCGGCGGCTTGCACCCCGAATCTTCCCCCACTGGGGCAGAAGCAAGCGAAGATATGTGGCGCACGATCTTTAGCCTCTGCGCTATCTCGCAATTCTCCGTCCACGGTCTGTCGACCTCCGTTTTCCGGCTTCCAGCAGCTTGGGAACTTGTGGCTGCTGCCCTCAAGAAGATTATATTGACTGCCAATCCCGAGAAGGACCGTCAACTCACACAACGTGCCTTGAAGAAACGAGACGACTACGTATCGTGCGTTGTCTCTAGGTGTTTTCTCTTGTGGAGCCAGTGGGGATGGCATCTCGACGATGGGATCGCCATGTTCAAGTCTCTCCAAGAGATCTTCCGATCCCGCAATTTTGCCAATCTCCTGAATGAACGCTCGGCTCCTATGGGCTTTCTCGAGAACAGTGATCTGGAACTGCTATCCAAGCGGGACCCACACGACTCCGTTTTTGAGGTGTTCCTGAAGATGGTGGTACAGGCTGTTTACCTGCTGAATGCGAATGTCGAACTGGACCCAAAGCAACGCTCAGCCCATGTCAAGAAACTCCTTCAAATGGCTGTCCCCGTCAGTCCTGTTCCCTTCTCCCGTTCCGCGCCTCCCTCCACACACTCCCTCTCCATGCTTGTCAACCGTTTTAGTGCGATGGCGGTCGCTGTACACCTCGATCCTACGTCTTCCAACGTCAAGTTCCGTATCGGCCAGGCGAGACGATGTGTGAACTTTAGAGATGCGGATGATCACTCGAGAGTGGCGTGCGTATACGGGATGATGAATTTCGCGATGATTGTCAGGCATCACAAAATTGTTGGAGGGTTAGAAGAAGTACTGGGATGGTTGGGAGAGATGACAGATGTACTCATGGATGAGTACAAAGGGGGAGAAGTGGGTGCCGTCGGGAAGAAGTCTACCACAACCTTGATCCAGCTGCTGATTGGATCAGTGAGGCGTGTGATTGAGACACAGTCGCTGGACAAAGGACAGAGTCGTGCGGAGTACCCGGAGCCGGCACTTTTGGACGGTCGTGAGTGTTCTTCCGTCCGCTCCTTTCGTAGCTGATGTTAGGTTAGCCTGGGTCACTAGGGTGTTCAACCCCCGGACCGACCTAGTGACGATTCAACAAACGGGAGTCGAGATCCGGATGCTCGTACAGTCCTTTCTCAATGCTCGGCTGAAAGCACTGCCAGATGTTCAACCACCGCCACCCCCTGTTGTACCCAGCGTCGAAAGTCAAGAAAGCCAGGATGAATATGACAAGTTGTTTTTGGATCTAAACGACGAAGAGCTCCTAGCTGCGCTAGGCGAGGAAGCGGAAGCCTCTACTGTCGCTGACCTCAAGTTAAAAGAGGACGCTCTGTGCAAGGTCGGCTTCACTACAGTCTGGTGCTTGTGACATTACTTGACAACATCATATAGGTTCTCGATAAATCCATCACTCCCGCCGTGTATCGCCTCGTCTGTAAACATTTTGGTGAAAGCGAGCATGCGAAGAATGACGCAGCGAGTAATAGGGCCGCTGACGAGTGGATAGATTGTTGGGCCGGCTGCGCCAATGTTCTTGTTCAGAACAACTACAAGGTAGGGGCCTTGTTAACCAGTGCTCACGACACGATTCATTGTATCTGCTAGGACTGGGGGTTATACATGAAACTCGGTAAGCAGTCTTGGGAAAAGATCATCGACGACTCGTGGCGTCGTCGAGTTGGGCTACGTTTCAACCTCACGCTTCTTCGTCTTGACCCGGGGGCGTACAACGTGAGTCCAAAAAGTACATGCATTTATTCGACATTCCCGATTAATGGAGCTCCTATAGAAAATGAAGGATGACTTCATCGCTGTGCTGCTAGTAGCCACTCTGTCATGCAAGACGACGATAGAACACGAGTTCGTAAGTGTGGTGCTATCACTGGACGGGTTACAACATCCCCTACTTCGCGCCGCTCCACTCGATTCTATACCCGGGACGAGGAAATACGAAGTCAGTGCGGCCAACTATGAAGTTGTTCGGGGACAATTGATCGAAAGTCAGTCGGCTCTCACTGCTATTGACTGATATCATGACCATTGTTGCAGCTGTTTTCGCGAACGTCGCTGGGTGTCTTCGTGCCAGGGTGGATGGTGAGAGCCAGGCGTACGCCGAGTTGGTGGTCATGATGTTGTCGACTATGCGCGACATCTACCAGGTAACCGTTCATCCATTTCTCCGTTTTGAATGCTCTGACATGTACCTCGAGTCGGTTGAAGTGCAGGCAGAATATGGCGAGTTTTGTCGGAGAGTGTTTGGTATGTTCCTGAGCCATCCCGAGCTCGTCTCACACCCGAGGATGTCAGATGCGCTTGGGTGGGGCAGGAGAGAATGGAATGTGTAGAGTACTGTACAATGTGTCTGTTTGGGGTTAGGGTTATGGATTAGGTAATCCACTCGGGCTTGATGCCCATGCTCCTTGAACTTGCTCGTCCGAGGATCTCTCATTCGGACTTCTTCCCGCGCAGCCATGGCGGGGCTCATTTCTCCCAAACCGCTCTCATATTTGCAGCACACCGCCCAGTTCAATCCGTATCAACAACAGCGTCTCGCTGGTTCTGCCCTTTCCGGGTACTCCGAGACCCCCTCGCTCGGTCTCCAGCCCCACCAGCAACATATCATCGGCATCCACGAGGAGAACAAAATCTATGCCCTGGTCATCGACCTGATGGACCCTAATACAAGGGAGGGTGCCCTCCTCGAGCTCAGCAAGAAGAGAGAGCAGTACGACGATCTCGCGCTCGTCCTCTGGCACTCTTTCGGTACGTGTGACGCGGCCCCGCATCTGACCCCCTTTGAGCCCTCTCTGACGAGACCTAATTTGTACGATGTAGGCATTATGCCCGCCCTTCTCCAGGAGATCGTCTCCGTCTACCCCCTCCTGTCCCCACCCAATCTCACCGCACATGTCTCAAACCGCGTGTGCAATGCCCTTGCACTCTTGCAATGCGTCGCCTCTCATTCAGAAACACGTCAGCTCTTCCTCAATGGTATGTCACTCCACGAGTGTTCCCGAGTAACGACTTAGGTCCTCACTAGCTCATATCCCCCTCTTTCTTTACCCCTTCCTCAACACGACTTCGAAAACCCGGCCTTTCGAGTACCTTCGTCTCACTTCACTTGGCGTCATTGGTGCTCTCGTCAAGGTATCCACACTGCCACCTTAATTCCGTCGCCACTAATGCCCAAACCCAGCAAAACGACAACAACACCGTCATTCATTTCCTACTTTCCACCGAAATAATACCCCTTTGCCTGCGTATCATGGAGACCGGTTCGGAGCTCTCAAAAACCGTTGCAATTTTCATTGTGCAAAAGATTCTTTTGGACGAAACCGGCTTAACTTATATATGCCACACCTATGAGCGCTTCTACGCCGTCGGCACCGTTCTCAGCAATATGGTGAATCAGCTAGTGGAAACGCAAGCTGTCAGACTGCTCAAGCATGTTGTGCGCTGCTACCTTAGGTTGAGCGACAATATGAGGTACGTTCACACGCTGCGCGGCGGCGTGACATGGGCTGACGTGAACTCCAGAGCGAGGGAAGCGCTGCGGGCGTGTCTTCCTGAGCCCCTCCGTGACCAAACTTTCAGCGTTCTTCTCAAGGTCCGTAATATTTTCCCGTGCTGTCGCCCCACTCATCGCTTTTGCAGGGCGATATGGTCACGAAGCGGTGTCTGACTACTCTTCTGAATAACCTCAATGAACAGTGACGCAGGAACTGCGTGGACGTTCACAGCATACTTTCGCGTCTTCACCCTCACTTTTGAAAATGGCACGCACAGGTGGCAAACTCGGACAATCCGGATAAATTCGATTAACTTGCACTTATATTTGCACCCCCGTCAGACACGTACAATGTACCACCATCTGCTAACTAAACGCTCTCACTAATGTGAATATCCGCGGTAGAAGTTTGTTGTACTGTAGGATCAAAGAATTCATTCCCATTGCACTTGGCGAATATTTAGTGTACGTGGGAGCCGGTGAGTAAGAGGGACTTGGTCAGCGAAAACAGTAGCACGTCCTTGACCACGTCCTTTCATCACTAACTACGGCGCCGTGGATACCTAACTTATGTTCGACACGTTTCACGAATTCCTCGCGGGGGTTCCCCCCAACGCCAATTCAACATGCACAGCTTTCATCGATGGAGATAACATATGCCTTCCCCCTCTCAAGGTCCCCTTCTACTTTACCATGCGCCAGAATCTCTTTGACAGCGTCCCGGACAACATAGTGGCACTCGCAGCACCCGTCGTAGCTTACTGGGCAATGTCTCTTTTCTTCCACTACATCGACATGTCAAATTGGACATGGTTGGACAAGTACCGAATCCACGAGTCAGACGAGGTCAAGTCCCGCAATCGTGCTACTCGCTCGCAAGTATTCTGGGCCGTCATCCTCCAGCATACATTCCAGACCTTGCTTGGCTACTATTGGTTGTCGAATCCTCCCGAGATATCTCCATCGAGGTGTATAACGGAAATGGAGGCCGTCGGGAGGACGTTGGTGCGCCTTATTAGGTGGGTAGTTGGCCCAGATACGGGCAACTACTTTTTGGAGCTTCGGGGCGCCGACACCACATATTGGTTATACTGGTGGGGTATTCCCGCCGCACAACTCCTCTTTTCCCTGTGGGTCCACTCTCCGTTCTCCGAGTTGCATTCTCATCTCAGTTGGACGCCCGATAGATTCATCGTCGACACTTGGCAATATTTTCTTCATCGCTGGATGCACACGAGCAAATTCCTCTACAAGCACTTCCATTCTGTGCACCACCGGCTCTATGTACCCTACGCATTCGGTGCACTATACAACCACCCTCTCGAGGGATTTTTTCTCGACAGTGTTGGTGCCGTGGTGGCAGAGACAGTTGCCAACCTCTCCGTCCGGCAAACCATTTTCTTGTTTGCGTTCAGTACCATGAAAACGGTCGATGATCACTGCGGTTATAATTTCCCCTTCGACCCATTCCAAATGTTCAGTGGTAACAATGCTGATTACCATGACATCCATCATCAAGTTCGTAACTTTTCGGATGCTGCTTCACGACGCTCACAACCACTCGTCCTAATTTTAGGCTATCGGGATCAAATCCAATTTCTCACAACCTTTCTTCGTTCACTGGGACACCATCCTGGGAACTCGCATGACGAGAAAAGACATCGAGGAGCGTAAACGGAAGGTCAAGACAACATAATGCGGGGGGTGAATTGACACGCCCATCCATCTGGTTCCTTGTTATGCAGTTTGCTTCTCATGTAGACGCGTTTTTCCCCTCATGTTAACTACGTTCTGGTTTCGAGTTCTTATTTCTATAGTGTCCTGTTGTAATCATTTAGTGAATGTCTTAATGATGTGATGCACCCCTCTGGCCACCATTAGAGATACCGAGCATACCTCGGTGTCCCTTTTTCATTGCCGGGGACTGCGTTGGTGTGCTGTGTCACGGTCCGTCCTGGAAGACAGGGGCTGTCCGGGAAAGGAAGATCTTATCTAGCACAGACCAACACACAAGAGAACGGGACGACATATTGCTGTACACTGCCCACTAATTATCTTCCATGTCCCATGATCAGTTCTTCCCTCCCATTGGGCAGCTCGCGAAACAGGCAGACGATATACCGGAGAAACTCACCGCCTCTGATGATGACGTCCAGGAGGACAGACCTCTGGAAGAGGTCGAGTCTCTCTGCATGCGATGCGAGGAACAGGTGAACTCCAGGCTGGCCTCCCTCCCTGGCCAGATCTTTCATATACACGCCTGCTCATCCCCGCTGACTCTGATTGCAGGGAACGACTCGCATGATGCTCACGTCCATCCCGTACTTTGGAGAAGTCATCGTGATGAGCTTCCGCTGCGAACACTGCAGCGCGACGAACAACGAGATACAGTCTGCTGGTGCCATCCGAGGTGCGCTTGTTTCATTCCGGATGCTTGGGGGGAACGCGAGACGTCGTTTCTGACGCAACTGGGGCCGATGATGGATAGAACGTGGTGCGACTTATACCCTCGAGGTGCTTCACCGAGGCGACCTCGATCGTCAGATCGTTCGCTCGCAGGCGTGCGAGATCGCTATTCCCGAGTTCGAACTGACGCTTCCACCAAATGAGAGAGGACAACTGACGACCGTCGAGGGTCTCTTGCGTAACATCGTGGCTGACCTCGGCGCCGACCAACCTCTCAGACGAATACAAAACGAGGCCGCTTACGTTAAAATCCAGGAAATCATAGATGGACTCAAGGAGGTTATAGATGACGATGAGGACGAGGACGGGGAAGATGTCGAATCCGACAAGCCAGTCGTTGGGAAGCTTAAATCAGATCCGGTCAAGAAGACGATTACGATCACTCTGGACGATCCGTCTGGGAATTCGTTCTTGGAGTTTGTTGGGAGCATGGCTGATCCCAAGTGGAATCTCAAGACCTACACTAGGACTGTTCAGCAAGCAGCTAGCTTAGGACTGGCTGTTCCGACAGAACAAGAAACGAAAGGCGGAGAGGAGGACGCGGGGGATCAGAAAGGAGCTGAGGGAGAGGACGAAAGTCTTGACGGGAAGAACGACGAGATCTTTGAGTTCCCGGGGGTTTGCCCGCGCTGTGGACGTGCACTAGTGACTCGAATGAAGAAAGTATCCATTCCCCACTTCAAGGTAAGTGTTTTTTTGACTTTACAATCCGAAAAACCTAGTGAATATCGTTTCAAGGAAACATTAATTATGTCGACGAATTGCGAGAGCTGTGGATATCGAGATAATGAAGTCAAGGCTGGGTCAGCGATCTCGGAGAAGGGAAAGAAGATCACCTTGAAAGTTGTTGACCAGGAGGACCTGGGGAGAGATATTCTCAAGGTTAGCAGTAATCTGTCTCCACTAGTGCGAAGTGACGACTGTAACCTCTCTAGAGTGAAACAGGCGGACTGATAATCCCGGAAATAGACCTTGTCCTCCAGCATGGAACACTAGGGGGACGATTCACGACCCTGGAAGGGATCTTGGACCAGGTCTATGAAGAGCTCTCCCGCAAGACGCTTGTGTCGGGTGACTCGAGTTCGATCGGGGACGAGGACCGCAAAAAGTTCCAAAAATTCTTAGAGGATCTGAATGCAGTTGAGTAATTTACAATCATCAACGTGTTCCATGTTATATTCATCCCGTACGCCCAGATCAAGCAGGTCGAACGAGAGTTCACCATTATCCTGGACGACCCTCTGGCGAATTCATATGTACAGAACATATACGCACCAGACCCCGACCCAAACATGACAATTGAGACATATGAGAGGAGTTGGGAGCAAAACGAAGAGCTGGGCCTGAATGATATGAAAGTCGAGTCCTACAGTGGAGACAATCCAGTAGAAGGCAAGAGTGATAAAGGAGACGGGTCGTGATTAGATAGTTGTTTACTATAGAATCCGTACTTGCATATCGGTGTAGGAGGCAAATCTTGCTATACCTATTTGCAGCGGAGGCGAGGCCGAAGCCTGAGCTTGAGAACCAATATCGACCCATACGGTTACTATCAACAAACCCAAGAATACTCAGCGCTCGATAGTAGGAACTATGCCCCTTCTCTGGTAGCCAAGACACTGTCACTGAGTCGTAGTCACATTGATATAGAATAAACGAAATTCAAGAACACTTTGTTCCTAGTACAGCCCTGGCTGATAGACTCCGGTTCCATCATCCCTCAAGCACCAGGGTACTTAGTTTTTGCATGGCTGGCAATCATCCGCAACCGCGATAGCCACTGTTCCTGGACAGAGGTTGAAACCTCCAGTGCTTTGACCCTGGTCCTGTTAGTGAGTTCCGATGAGCATAAGTCCATCCAATGGAGAGAAATATCATGTTGCGAGCCAAAACCCACATTATAGTTACAATCAAACTTCATTTGTACAGAGTTCATGTACCTTGGTATCAGCAACGGGTCAGCCTCGGGTTCGCAATCCAGGTGTTGGATTGACACTCACGAGCACTGGGTTCCGGATCCGTCGGTATGATAACAGACCCCATCGGAGTTCAAGTGATAATCTTGGATCGCTCCAGCGCAGTTGGCACAGTGCACTGCTGCGCCGTATGCAGCACATGCGAGAACAGCGATGACGCGAAGAAGCATTGAGTGTGAGTGATGTGGGTGTGTGGGTGTGTGAGGGTGTGAGGGTGAATGATTTGCTGAGAGAACAAGCTTGGAGGGACGGTGTATGCTTTTATACCGTCTTGTCGTCCTCTTTGGCGGCCGCAGCACTAATGTCCGCCATCAGTAGGCCTTGAAGAGTTTCAGTGAAGCGGCGGCGTGATCCATAGGCTGATAGAGAGGTGTGCTAGATGTCGTTGCAACAGGCGGCACATGTACTGTCAGAGCGATGTGTTTGAGGAACCGCAGTCCCTCAGTTCCTAGGGGCAGTCTCTATGGGTCTTGTGCACGCGTGAGGTTTATGGTGGGATGGCATGGCAGATTCTTCATACCCGGGGGCCACGCGAGCCAAGAAGCCGTCCAGGGTCGCCGGAACGCAGAACATTCTACCCAGATCTGCTGCTGCACTTCTGTGAACAATCGACAGCAGCCATTGGTATCATGAAGGGGGGTATCTGAACGAAAACCTGTCCAGTTTTACCGTCGAGCTGTTGTGTTTCTCGTGGCTGAACACGAGCAATGTAGTATATACAGTTGAAAAGGTCATAATGCATAGAAAAATCTCATAATGCATATTAGCATTTGCTACACTCTCGGCTAAAACAATTACATTTCGGTAGTATGCATTATGAAATTTTTCTATGCATTATGACC